>AWOL01S0042940.1:35941-50302 GCA_000715115.1 Nicotiana otophora
CAAAAAAAAATTCTCCAATCAAAATATGGATTAATTCAAAAATGAACTTCTGTGATCATATTAAGATACAAAATTCTAGTTATATATTGACCCCCCATGAAAAGATGAGAAGAATGCAGTGAAAATCACCTCAATCGGAGTTCTTGAACTTAAGATATGCTTAAAATACCAAAAGAACACAGTCTTATTTTTTTTATACACATGGATTTTCGCTTTTCCGACATAAAACTCCGCACCTATGCATTTCCAAATTTCATTTATGCTTTTGCGGACTATTGTTTGTACCTACGGGGCCGCAGATGCAGACAAACTTTGCATCTGCGAAGCACCAACACTAGCTCTCTTCTCTGACACAAACAATGAGCATAACTCCCTCATACGATTTCCAAATTCGATGATTCTTTTTGCTATGGCTCCGTAATAGAGATACCGATCTAATTCTTTAATAAAAAAGAAATTAGATCTCATTTGCTTAATGTGGTACCATTTATGCTTTAAGAAACTACGTCGAAACATCAAAAACGAGCGCAACACAACCCAAACATATCTGAAACTCACCCGAGCCATATCAAATCAACTCGAAATAACCTCAATTTTGCACACAAGTCCCGAATGACATAACAAAATTTTTCCAATTCCCGGAACCACAATGCAGATCTTGGAGCTAATGTTGTTGCATCTGGCGAAGGTGGCATTGAAGACGTACCCATTGTCCAGACATGGCTACCATCTTTCCTTGGTAGTTTTAGATTTGAGTTCTATTTATGTGTACTTCAAACAGATGTTGTAATAATTTTTCATACCAGCTTTGTAAATCTAAAATCTTAGTGGCTCATGACTTGTACTACCAATCCTTGAGATTTTGTATAGAAGTTCGTTATTTTGTTCATTGACTCTTGTTACCCTTGTTTGAGCTATGTTGGATGTTATATGGCTTACATAGCAGGATGGGTTAGGTGCTATCATGACTAGATTAATTTTTGTTCATGACAGCAAGGGTGGCAAAAGGGACCAAAAGATGACAAATGCATCCAACCCATGCACAATTCTCCCATCGCAAATTGCGAGGATGGATTCGCAAATGGGAAGCCTATCGCCCCGGCCCACCTTCACAAATTGCGCCCGATACGTCTCAAATGCGAGGCTCGCAAATGCTAACTGGTCTTCTAGAAATATCCAAATGCAAATCCGGGAATATGCCCAAGTCCAAAATTACCATCCGGACCTAACAGAATCATCAAAACTCCGATCCGAGGTCAAATACTCAAAAGTAAAAGTTGGTCAACTCTTCCAACTTAAAGCTTCAAACATGAAATTCATTCTTCCAAACTAATTTTGAATCACCCGAAAACCGAAACTGACGATACACACAAGTCATAATATTATATAGAGCTATTCATGCCCTCAAACCACCAAGCAAAGTGCATATGCTCAAAATGACCGGTCGGGTTGTTACATTCTTCCCCACTTAAACATACGTTCGTCCTCGAACGTGTGTAGAGTCGTTCTGAAGCCATCAAATCACCGTGTAACCTTACCATGTGCATGCCGGGAGGTGATCCCACGTCAACCCAATCCATGTAAGCCTGACAACACAACATAACTGAAGATCATTACTTTAACCTTAGTCAGTAAGCCTTAGAAACCAATTTCTAACATCCAAAATTCCTTACATGAACCGAATCTCACATATACACACTATATAAGTCCGAACAAACTGTATCAAGCCTTAACCATAACCCAAGATGTAATCACATGGCATATCACACAACTCGCATACTCATAGCAAAATTTCCAATCACAGTAACGGCTCAAAACAAATCCGATACCGGTAATAAATCTCATATCAAATAAAACCTTGTTCCAAAATCTTCATACACGTCCGATGATGAAAGCAACATGCAGAAACACATAACCACTTATCAAATCAACAATTCATGGAGCTCGCTTTCGTCTGATAAGAACCAAAGCCAAATCCTAAGCCGACTTTCGTTATTATTCTTCCAAACATACCATAATCAAATCCGATAGTATCCATTCTAGGTCCAATGACCTTATCTCATCAAACACAACTATTATGCTGACATGCCACACCAATACGACCCTAAGACACAAATCGTACAATCTGTGCACCAATAAGTAACAATTCAAGTGTACTCAAACATAGAAAAATGACCCAATGAGAGAACCGTCCCGCAAGCTCAACAAGTACCACCATAACGCAAGGCTATGAACCCATCATACACAGTAGAACAAAGTCACACGAATCTATCACAAAGGATCATATCCCAACATAACCCAGTTGCAATGCGTGACCCTATCCAAACTGTGGCCCATATGAAATACCTCAAGCCACAATGCTCAGAATCAACAACCACGCGCAATTCGACATCAAGCACACGAAGTGCATGACCATAACCATGGAGAAGCAAATAACATAATATACCACAGTCCGTAAAGACCATAACCAAGGTTCAATCAACCGTTTAACATACCAATAATCATCTCGCTCAAATTCCGCTACAAGGTCAAAACAGAACCACATCATGTGTGCATATAACCAACAAATCACAAACCCTCGTAGCATAAAAGAGTAACACATAGAACATACCAGGAGACGAACAAAATCAAATATAACCAAATGCCACACCCCTCAACACCAACAGTTCTGAGTCAATAAATCCGGCTCAGTGTAGAATACACAACCTCATTGGGCCTACCAATGGGCCCCCAAATGAACTCTGATCATCCCAAATGGATAAATGTCCTTCCAAAAGTCCACAATGACCTAACCATAACATCTACCACTATCTGGCTAACTTTGGCCACACCTTCACAGTCCAAAACCTTGAAACAATTTGCTTTTGAGCACTTCTAGTCTCCAGATCCATAGAACATATGAATCACCATAGTCGATCCCAACTCCACCACTAGAATGACTAGTAAATCTCTCATACACGATCATCTCACGAGAGATACTTCCATAATACTTCTGTGCCACATCGCAAAATTTGAACATCAACGGTTGATCAACCAAGCGAGTACCGCAATACCAATGAAGCGTCCATAAGTTAAAACACAGTGCGTCTTCTGAAATGCACATCCTCCTCAGGCAATACCAAGTATTAATAGAATTTATATAATCAACTGAAACCGTCCATGTTGTCTAAGAATTCATGTCTAGCTCTTCAAAACTAAACCGCCGCCTTGTACATGAAAATCTCAATCCCACAAGACGCACCACATCCATCATGCCATCCTATGAAAAGTACGAGAATCTCATAATCAACTCTGAGTCATAAGCAGAATGCATACTCGATTAGCTAGAAAGCTTCTGCTTGATCCCGTCTAGGAGAAAATCACAGCTCGCAACATACCCCTCATACCTGTAGATAATATCCCTCTCAAATTGTGGTAAAAATCATTGAGAACATTTCGAAACCCATTTGCACATAACCAAACCATTGGAACTGAATCTCTCTGACTTAACCAAGTCACACAGGTCGCCAAACCCAAGAGTATTATCACAAAACACCTGTAGAGACTCACCAAATCATAAGTACCCCAAGAACCTATTATATCCATTACCATTTTGATCAAACCTACTACCAAGCTGTCCTATTTCTCCGAGTTACTTCGGAATTACCCTCAAGTTGACCCTTCTCCTTGCTAGAACACCACGATCCTTACCTCACACTCGCCACAAGAGATCCTAGCATAAAGCCACATCGCCCTAAGGCCCATAAGCCGTTGTATTCCCTCTTAAGCACCCCAAAAGTACCACAACCAAGACACCTACTCTGAAGAGACCTTATGTGAATTGAAAATTATTCCTTTTATCTTTTTAATACTAAAATGTAGAATCCATAGCGATACAGAAATACCAGAAGTCCCGACACCATCCAATGAAAATCTCATCTTAGCCATATATAAATTTGGAAAATCCTCAAATGCCACATATGAATCTTAAACTCTTTAGAACCTCCTCGAGAGTCATCCACTCTGCTCAAATCTCAATTGCACCGCCCAAATGGGCCGAATGACATGTGCCACAATTGCACAACAACACCCAACGAAGTAATCCACACCTCTAAGTAACTGAGTGAATCCTTTTTCTTGGTACATTACATCCATCACGAACAATAACCCTAGACTATTTTCAAGACTCCCATATATCCATAGGATGAAATACATCATGCATCTAGAAATTTCCTTGGTTAAGTCATCCTCAAAACCAGCCTCTGCAAGTCAACACCGATCCACAAGTATGCCTCAGACCAAAACCAATACAACACATAACCATACAATCAAATTACTGATGGTACACTCCCCCACCTAGCTCAAAGCCATAGAATAAAACATATGATAACTCACTATACCCATACTCTATTACTGCTATAATCCCACAATGGGATTCAACTAAACCCTTCATAAGCTCATGTAACATAAAACTATATAATACATTAAATCATCTGCTAAGTTCATATTCATCCTCGTGATGGTTAGGTCAACTTTCTCAACAGATGCAAACTCAAATCGCAACACCTATACCCACCGATAGAAAGAAAGCCTCCACACAACATCATGAGGATCATACATCCGTAGATTACTCCACAGGTGAAAACCCATTTTCTTAGCCTCAAACTGACATCTCTCTATACCCTTTCACCACCACTACTATTACGCAATCACTTAATATTCCCGAGTCTGAACTCATCAACATGACATGAAATCTACTTCGTTCCACAAATGAAATAACACGAAAGAATCTCTCATAAACCTTCATAACTCTAGATTGTATAACACATCCATAGAAATCGAGTATCCAATAGCCCTTCTTACATCTTAAGCAAACTCTTCCCATCACATTCAAACCATCTAAACACATCTCGCAGTCACATCATACTCATCATATAATCATCCAACCACTCACTGAGCCAATAATCCCGCTCCTAGGGATAATACCAGACATATAAGTCCTAAACCACATGCTCACACAACTGAAACTACCGAGCCCACGCTGCGATCTAATCCTGCCCTCAAGTCCTCTAGACTGGCCCATCACCCAAACACAGAAAATAGATCTCGCATCTGGTCCCGTCGCTGCACAGCCGATGCCGAGCGCTAACATACGCATACGAGTGAGTGTAAGTAAGTCAAAGAGATACGCTTCAAGCTGAATCACTGCCGCATGATAAGGAAAGAAAGATGGGAAGTTTATCCTAAATACCCTACAGCCTCTCGAAGATAGGTATTGACGTCATCATACCGATGTACAAGACTTTACTAGATACTTGCTCGTGACATGTAGAACCTATGATCCTAGAGCTCCTATACTAAGTTGTCATAACCCAAAATCCAGCTAGTCGTGATGGCACCTAACACAACTCGCTAGGTAATCCAATGTAACAATAATCCAACTTAAAGGAGATCTACTGAGAAAAAAATAAAGACAATATAACTAAACATTTATAAAAAGAATCCCCAAGGACTGGTAGTACAAATCATGAGATTCTAAGATTCAGAGTTTACAAAGCTAGTATGAAATAAACACATCATCTATTTGAAATGTACATAAATAGAATTTTACAAATCTAAAACTACCATGAACAAGAGGAGCTACCACCGGAACACAGGTTCATCCTAAAAGACAACTCCCGCTATACACAACAATATCAGCTTCAAAATCTTCATGCAAGGTGCAGAAGTGTTGCATGAGTACAACCGACCCCATGTACATAATAAGTAACAAATGTAACCTTAGGTTGAAAGTAATGGTAAGCTTGGACAACAGTTAGAGTCCAAAACCAACAACCAAAAATAACTCCTACCAATATAATCAAAACAATACAAATAATACTCAAAGATATGATGCTCAACTCGTTCACAATTACGGAAAATAGGCATGCTTTTCATGTATAACAGTAAAACCCAAATTGTTCACCGAAATCACCAAAATGTGAGTATGTCAGAAAAGCTGTGATTTCTTTCCCAAAATTTTTTAACAACAGATAAGATGCTCCATTATCAGATAGCATGAGGAAAGTACATCTTTATGCCTACATATCAATGTGTATGAGGAATCATAAATGTCACAATACCGTATAGCATGAGGGAATGCATTTCTATGCCTACATGCCAAGTATCCAAGTCAAATGTAATGTACTAGGTTAAACTCATATGCTCATGCTCTCAGAGAATTCAACCTCACTCAGTACTCTCAAACACTCAGCACCTCCCAATCACTCAACACTCTCAATCACTCAGCACCTCCCAATCACTCAACACTCTCAATCACTCAACACCTTCCAATCACTCGGCACTCGCACTCATCGGTACCTGCGCTCATTACTGGTATATCAGATTCCAGAGGGGCATATCTTGCCCAAGTGCTAATATAAGTCAATCATGGCATCAATAAATAAAGCCTGCTATGGTGTTCAACCCGATCCCATAAATATCAGTCATAATTAGGCCCTCAGCCTCACTTATTCATTAATCTCTCCACTCTCTCGGCCTCACAAATCTCATACCAATCAACCCAAACAATGATAACATGATGTGACAAGAACTGATAATAGAGACTGAAATACGATATGCAAATGAATGAATATGACTGAGTATGTAATTGCAATTTAAGCAGATAACTCAACAGCAAAAAAGACCTCAGTGGATCCCAACAGAATCAATATATAGCCTAAACATAATTTTTAACATGGATCACGGTTCAATTACTCTAACACGTAGGAATTTCATGGATAGAAACAATATTTGATAACTACACAATACTACAAAATCGACCGAGTCATTATTCACACGGTGCACGCCCACATGACCGTCACCTAGCATGTGCGTCACCTCAACATTGAATGCATAACACGTGTATTCTGGGGTTCATACCCCCAGCACCAAGTTTAGAAGTACTTACCTCGAACAAGCAGCATCCAATACCGAGCAAGCCAAACAATACTCTAGAAATGCCATCCCGCGCGTACCGACCTTCGAACGGCTCAAAACTAGCCAAAAGTAACTCAAGAACATCAAGTAATGCCAAAAGAAACAAACCCAATCCATAAAGGTGGAATCTTTAATCAAAAACCCAAAGTCAACCAAAACGTCAAACCCGGGCCCGTACCTCAGAACCTGAAAAATCTCACAAAACCCCATAACTAATTCTATTACAAGTCCAACCATACTAATTTCATCCAATTCTGACTCTAAATCGATGTTTAAAACTTAATTATTTACTTTAGAAAAGTTTTCGATAAAACCCCCAAATTCTCCAATCGAAATATGAATTAATTCAAAATTGAACTTCTGTTATCATATTAAAATAAAAATCTTAGTTTTATATGGTCTCCTATGAAAAGACGAGAAGAACGCCGCGAAGATCACCTCAATCGGAGCTCTAGAACTCAAGATAATCTCAAAATACCAAAAGAGCACATTCTGATTGTTTATACTCAAGGATTTTCGCTTTTGCGAAAACAACTCCGCACCAGCACATTTTCAGCTGTCATTTCCGCTTTTGCAGACCATTCTTCGCACCAGCATGGTCGTAGATGCAGCCCCAACTTCACATTTGCGAAGAACATGCACCGGCTCTCTTCTCCGACACTAAAATGAGCATAACTCCCTCATACGATGTCCAAATTCGACGATTATTTTTTCTATGGCTCCATAATTGTGATACGGATCTAATCCTTCAATAAAAGCAGAAATGGGAGCTCATTTGCGTGTTTGGTTCCATTTATACTCGTAGAAACAACGTCAAAACATAAATAATGAGCGTAACACAACCCAAACTTATCCGAAACTCACCCGAGACCCTCGGGATCCCGTACGAACATACCAACAAGCCCCATATAATAATAAGGCCTTAGTCGAGGCCTTCCATCAGGCATAAAAATATTAAAACCACAAATCGCTCCTCAAATTGAACTTAATTAACTTTTGAACTTTCAACTTTCAAAACTCGTGCCGAAAGGTCAACTCAAAATGACCTCAAAGTTTACACACTTGTCCCAAATGACATAACGAAGCTATGAAAAAGTCCAAAATCACCATACGAACCTAACAGAATCATCAAAACTCTGATCCGAGGTCAAATACTTAAAAGTCAAACTTGGTCAACTCTTCAAACATGAAATTCATTCTTCCAAACTAATTCTGAATCACCCGAAAACAGAAACCGATGATACACACAGGTCATAATACATTATACGAACCTACTCATGCTCTCAAATCACCAAGCGAAGTGCATATGCTCAAAACGACAAGTCGGGTCGTTATAACAACCAACACCATATACTTTTTAAGTACCGATCCAAACCTTAACGAAGTAGTGACGAGGTAAGACAGGTTAGTTACAATACCTATACACAATAATAATAATAATAATAATAATAATAATAATAATAATAATAATAATAATAATAATAGGATAAACATGAATGGAAATAAAGCAGTTTACTCATGAAAATGAACTCGAAATCCAATTACTAGAGAGCCCAGAATAAAGAGTCTCATAAACTCATCTCAAAGTGCGGAGGTGCTTCCCACAATCACAAACAAATACCACATATATAATCCGTTGCGGAGCGCAACCCGATCTAACCATATCTTCATCTGTCAATTTATAATCCGTCCTTATTCTGCCATTTCAATTCATTATCTTTCAATTTCCGTTGCGGTGTGCAACCCACTCCCCAAACAATTTCAATCAACAATAGCAATTTAACAACCAAATTTGATAAGAATTTCTACATCAAGAGAGTATATGTACGATGCAATGCAGAATCACATAATAATCAAAGAATCTCTAACATCTCGATTATCGAGTCATCGATATCTATCAACTAAACAACTCATACAAGTGAAACAACGTTATAGAAAGCAACAAATATTACAAAACTATAAGTCAAGTAAGACATGGCAATTTAGATATGGAAGTAAAGCATATAGAGACAAGTAGCAAATAAACATGTAGTCATAGAAGGGATGGACAATTTAATACTAGAATAATTAAATGACAAGTAACAATTATGACATAAAAGTCAATAAAGCGTGTAGCAATTAAGGCATGAAACAAGATATATCATGAAATAATGAAAACATGGAAGCAAGTATCATGAAGCATATACACACTCATCACCTCGCATACACGTCGTTCCCACATAATTCACATACCACGTAGTTCAAGGTTCCCTAATTCCCTCAAATCAAGGTTAGACCCAACACTTACCTCACTCCACAACTCAAGTAATCAATCAACCACGACCTGACCTTTTCAACAAGCCATCAAACCAATCAAAATTTTCAAAGTATCGACCAAATGATTCAAAATAAGCTTCAAAAACTACCCACTGATGAAAGAGGATCATTTTGATCATTTTTGAAAAATTTAACAAAAGTCAACCCCAAGCCCACTTGGTCAAAACCCGATTAACCATTCATCTCTAAGCCCGGTTATGTGATTTGTTCAAACTCCAACCTCAATTTGAGGTCTAAATCTCAATTTTACAAAAGTTCCCAGTTCTACTAAAATCCCTAATTTCTACCATGGAAATCCTAAATTTGATATTGAAATCTCATGAAATGTCATGGGTAATTGAAAATGAATAGATTAAAGTCACTTACCAATGAATTTGGAAAACAATGTTTCTTGGAAAATCGCCTTTAGAGTATTTAGGGTTGAGAAATTATGTAAAATGAGCTAAGTCCCATTTTTTTCCTCTTTTACCCAGCTGCAGTTATCGCAATTGCGAAGTCATGTTCTCAATTGTGAACATCGCAAATGTGGGACAAGGGTCGCAAATGCAAACCCTGCCCCATAGACACATCAGTCGCAAATGCGGCAAAATGACCGCAAATGCAAAGTCATCACCTTTGCAAATGCGAAGTTATCACCTTTACAAATGCGATCAGAATCTTTGCAATTGCGAAGAAGTACCATTTTTCCATACATCGCAAATGCGACCAAGTGATCGCAAATGCGATCCTCAGCTTTCTGCAATTGCGAACCATTCCTTCGCAAATGCAAGGTTACACAATCTCAAGCTCTGCTAACAAATGCAAACTCTTGTTTGCAAAAGTGAGGCTCACAATTGCTAGCCAGACCTTGCAAATGCAAGATCTGCAGCAGACACCAAAGCTTGTATTGTACCAACAATCTTCACACTAGCAAAACTCATTCAAAACACGTCTGAAACTTACCTGAGCCCCTCGGGCTTCGAACCAAACATGTACATAAGTGTAATAATATCATACAAATTTGGTCACGCAATCCAATAACTAAAATAACATCTAAATATATAAATCAATCCTCAAAACGAAATATATTTCAAAGTAAAACTAAAGAACACGAAAATCACATCTAATTGTCCGAATCATGTCAAATCAATTTCGAATTGCGCCAAATTTTTCAGATTAGTTTCAAATAGCGATACAGACCTATTCCAAGTTTCAATATTAAATTCTGAACCCATTAGATATGAAGTCAACTTACAGTCAAACTTAATAAATTTTCAAACTTTCAAAATACTAGTTTTCGGCAAAATGAGTTAAATCAATTTAGGGACCTCCAATTTCAATTCCGGGCCTACGCCTAAATTCAAAATCATGATACGGATCTACCGAAATTGTAAAAATACCAATCCGATGTCGTTTTCATAAAATATTGGCCGTGGTCAACTCAAGTTATTTTTAAAGCCAAAAATCATGTTTTCTTCAAATTTTTACATAAAAGCTTTTCAAAAAGCAAAATGGACCATGCACACACATCAGGAAATATCAAACGAAGCTAAAAAAGGTCCCGGGATACAGAATTAAGAGTTAATACTCAAAATGACCTATCGGATCATCACACGAAGTGTACAACTACGGCTCAAATAAGGTAGATATGCTAAACAATAACAAGTATCATGATCAAACAGTTAATCAAGGCCTATGCATGTTTCTACCATGATTTGAGAAGCTCACGTAGTCATAGAAATAATCAAAACATGACTCATAGGAAATGTGTAGTAAAAACAAGGCATAATAGAAGCCTATGTCTAATCCAATCCAAATCATGCATTATACCCGCATATATGGGTGTACATATGTTGGGTTGATTTGATTTTTCCTTTATCAAATCAAACCAAAGGTGTTGTGTTTTATATTTATATATCAAACTAAACCAATAATAATAAGATTTTTCAACTTCAGGTTTTTTGTGGTTCGATGTGCCTCATATTACAATAAACCAAGCAAATGAGATACATCAGTTACTTGCAATAAGGTTTTTGAGAGAATATTTCCAGAGCAAAAATCATAATAACTCTTAAAAACATCTTGTGTAAAAGACATTCATGTATTGTGAAAGTTCTTTACCAACTTTAGAACGATAACACTTTCTCAAAGATGCAACATGTATAACCAACCCATGTTAAAACTAGCTGATTAACACAAAATCACATGCATATCATTGAACATAAAGGAATCCATGAGATCCAGTTGATATGCTTCTTCTTGTCACAAATTACAACACTTACATCCAAGGGTAATTGCTAAAAGATATGGCAAGGTAATTATTAAAAATTAACTTCAATATTCGGGTGTAAATTACTTTGGTTTGGGCTTTTTTACCTTAATGACATATATGGGTAGTGGCCATAAATTGTCAGCCTAAATCTGATGTTAAAAAATAAACTATGACAAAATCAAAGAAAATTATTAATATATATGTCTCAGGTTGACTTTTTTGGTTAATTCCAAACCAAACTATTTAAAGTAAGTTTTATTTTTAAAAATAAAATACCAAACCAAATCAAACCAAACCAAACCACTAGCCATGTATGTTTTCCGGTTTGGCGCGATTTGTAGTTTGATTTTGTTCAGCCCTACCCGTATATACACTTTTCATCTCACATATACGCCGCTTTTAACACAATCCAATTAGCCAAATAAAATCACATCTCAAGGTATTCCCCCGCGACAAGATTAGACAAGATACGTACCTCAAATGAGAAAAATCAATACTCCAATAATTCCTTCCCTCTTAGGAATCACCTCCAACTGGCTCGAATCTAACCAAAACCAACTCAATATATCAAACAAAGCTATATGAATCAATTTCAAATAATAAAGCTTCAATCTTTATGCAATTCCCAAAAGTCAACCCGACCACATGGTCAAAACTTGAGTCAAGGGGCAAAACCCAATTACTCATAACCCCACGAGTCCAAATATGTAGTTAGATTTTAAAACCAAGTCCACATCGACCCTCAAATCTCAAAAATTCATTCTCTTAAGTTGTAGGGAAAACCCCCATTTTTTCCCTCCGAAATCTCATAATGAAAGTGTATAAATCCATGAGAATTCAGGATATATAGTAAAATCCAAGTGAGAATTTCCTACCCCCAGAGTAGTGATGAAAATCTCCCCACAACTCGCCTCTAGATGAGCTCCAAAACTCCAAATAATAAAAAATAAGTTAAACCCTCGTAATAGAACCTTCTGTCAGTGATACCACATTTGTGGACAAAAACATCACACATGAGACCTCGCATATGTGGATCATCCTCTGCATCTAAGACACCATAGGTGCGCAAAAATACTCCTTCACATTTGTGCCATGTGCTCCGCAAAAGCAGACTCCCAACTCTGGCCTTATCTTTGTATCCGCGAACAACATCGCCAGAGGCGTAGTATCGCACATGCGCTCTCTCATGCAAAGAAGAGATAAGCCCCTAGAATGCCTCATCTTCACAAAAGCGAACAAATCCTCATATAAGCAAGTCCACACATGCGCACGTGCGAAGCTTCAGAAGCATAACTGCTCAAAGTCACTATAATGCTCTGGAATTATTCTGAAACACACCCGAGCCTCTCAGGACCCCGTCCAATCAAACTATTAAGTCCAAATACATTATCTAAACTTATCAAATGTCTAAAAATACGGCAACTAATATCAAAACCAAGAATCGACAATCAAAATCTATCTCTTAACTTTCAAACTTTCCAACTTTGCAAAAAATGTCTGAATCATGCTTAAATATTACCAATTCCATCCAAACTTCACACACAAGTCGCAACCCACTAAATAAACCTATCCAAAGTCCCAGAATACTAACTGAAGTCCAATAATATGAAACTTAACTCCTGGTCAAACCTATGATGTAATGACCTGATCGGTCGTTTTGATCTCTAGCATATCGTTCGGCTGTTTGAGTCCTTGAGCAGCTTCACTTCAGGTACTATGACTTCTACATGTTATCATAATTGAATTTCAGGAAGTTCAGGATTGATTTGGAAAGTAAATTTTAATTTCGGAAGCTTTAAGTTGGAAGAATTTACTAAGGTATGACTTTTGAGTGAACGACCTCAGAATAGAGATTTGAAGGTTCCAATAGGTTCATATGATGATTTTGCACTTGGGCGTATCTTCGGGTTGAGTATTGGATAAACCGGGAGCAATGTAGTGCTTATTATAGAAAGTTGGCATTTTTGAAAGTTTTAGAATTTGCATAAGTTAGGTTTGAAGTTGAATTTCTATGCTATCAATGTCCGTTTGGAGTTTCGAGCCTTGGAATAGGTTCGTATTGTGATTTTTGACTAGCATGTAAAGTTTGGCATTATTCCGGAACGTTTGAGTGTAATTCGGACGTGTTCGGCGAAATTTGAAGGTTGGAAGTTTAAAGAAAGGTTTTGGCTGTCGATTTGTATTTTTTATGTTATTTGACGTGATTCGAGGTTTAGAGTAATTCCTTATCATGTTGTAGGATATGTTGGTATGTTTGCAAAGGGTTCGATATCACAAAAGTGTTACAACCCATATTTTCGTACGTAAGAGTCGTCATAAGTCAATTGATATAAGCTCAAAAATGAAATCATATTTGAAAAGTTTGCAAAGTAAGTTAATCATATTACCTTGGAGGTTACAAATATTGAAGATCATGATCAATAAGTACAAATATGGTTGGAAGTTTCAGAAGCTAAAGGAATTGAAAATAAATAATGTTTCGTCGAAAGTCGACAAATTGGGAATGTTATAACATGTATTTTTGGAGTAAGACCAGGGTGTTTAAATTGATAAGTAGGTTATGTTATGAGTTATGTTAGTCGTATGATAGTCGTGTGTTATGTTTTGAAGTCAAGCGAGTGGTGGAACAAAAGTCGATGAAAGTCATCACAAGTTACGTTCATAAGTTTTACAGAAACTTTGGGTCAAATGTAACTGCAATTTTCTCCCAATATACTTAGAGTTATCGGGTGTTACACCCAGAAAATTAAAGATCTATGAGTCTACTTTCCAATGCATTAAACCGTTTGTCCATACGACATCGGAGTAGAGAGATATGGGCATGTTTACGATACTGC
>AWOL01S0042941.1:0-15155 GCA_000715115.1 Nicotiana otophora
TGGAATGGTGGAAATAATCAAGGGAATTGGCATAACAACCATCAAGGAAATTGGGGAGCTAAAAATCAAGGCAGATGGAACAATAATGAAGGCAATCGGGGGTTGGGTTTTCAAAGGCCCCCGATGTATCGACAATCGAACAACCCGCCTCTTTATCCTTCCCACGGTCTTAGTTCTTCAACCAATGAGATGGGGCATACTGAGAATATTTTCAAGCAAATTATGGAAAAGAATGTCGATTCGGATACCCAACTTGCCTCACACAACATATCGATACGCAACTTAGAAGTTCAAATGGGGCAAATCTCTCAAGCTCTAAATTCTCGTCCTAAGGGGCACTACCAAGTGACACGGTGGTAAACCCAAAGGGTGGGAACAACATGGGGCATGCCATGACTGTTACCACAAGAAGTGGAAGAGGTAGAAATGCATCCACCTCAAATCAAAAGCAAATTATGGACGATGAGCAAGTGGTACAAGTAGAGGAGATCCCGAACAATATGGTGCAAGCAAATGATGAAGTTCAGATTGATATTGATGATAATGTGAAAGAGACTCAAGAGGATGTGAACCCGTCTAGGGATCATATTATTGATATACCAGAACTGGTAGTGCAAAAGGCTAAGTCACCATTGCCTAAGCCTCCACCTCCATATCCTCAAAGACTTGCCAAACGAAATGGCGAGAATTAATTCAAAAAGTTCATTCAAATGATGATAAGTCTCTCAATCAATGTGCTACTAGTTGAAGCTTTGGAACAAATGCCCGGTTATGCAAAGTTTATGAAGGATCTTGTGATAAAGAAGCGGCCAATAAATTTTGAAACTATCAAAGTCACTCATCAAGTGAGTGCAATTGTGCATTCATTGGCTCTTAAGTTGGAATATCCCGGTGCTTTCATAATTCCTTGTACAATTAAAAGTGCCGAGTTTGCTAAAGCTCTTTGTGATCTTAGGGCGAGTATAAATTTGATCCCCTATTCAGTTTTCAAGACCGTAGGAATTGAGAAACCAAGGCCCACCTCTATGAGATTGCAAATGGCCGATCAGACCTTGAAGACACCTTTGGGAGTGATTGAAGATGTCTTGGTTCGTGTTGATAAATTCATTCTTCTGGTGGATTTTGTCATTCTTGATTGTGAAGTTTATTATGAGGTGCCGATTATTCTTGGAAGACCTTTCCTTGCTACGGGGAAGGCTCTTTGTGATGTTGAAGCCAGAGAACTCACTTTCCGAGTGGGAGATAAAAAAGTGATATTCCATGTGTGCAAGTCCATGCGGTAACCAAATAGCAACGAGGTGTGCTCTTTTGTGGACTTGGTGACTGATGTTATTGTTGATGATACCAGTGCCACAATCAATGTTGGTGATATGTTGGAGGCCGTCTTGCTTAACTTTGATGATGACGAGATGGATGGCTTCATAGAATGTGTGAACTCTTTGCAAGGAATGATGTCGTACAATTACGCACCCCGGAGACTATCTTTGGATCTTGAAAATAGGAAAACTCCTCCTACAAAGCTTTCCATTGAAGAGACTCCTACCTTGGAGTTGAAGCCATTGCCTCCACATCTTCGGTATGAATTTCTTGTCCCTTATTCTACTTTACTGGTTACTCTTTCCTCTTGTTTGACTAGTGCGCAAGTAGATTCTATATTGGTGGTGCTACAAAAGAGGAAGAAGTCTATTAGGTGGACATGGAAGATATTCGGGGGATAAGTCCTGCATTTTTCATTCATAAGATCAACTTGGAGGAAGGTTCCAAACCATCTATTGAACATCAAAGGAGACTCAACGAGGCTATGCAAGAAGTTATCAAAAAGGAGATTATCAAGTGGTTGGATGCGGGGGTTGTCTACCCCATTTATGATAGTTCATGGACTTCTCCGGTTCAATGTGTACCAAAGAAGGGGGCATGACGGTGGTCACCAATGACAAGAATGAGTTGATTTCTACAAGATTGGTGACTGGTTGGAGAGTGTGTATGGACTATCGCAAGCTCAACAAAGTCACAAGGAAGGATCATTTCCACTTCCCTTCCTAGACCAAATGCTTGATAGGTTGGCCGGCCGTGCTTTCTATTGATTTCTTGATGGGTATTCGGGCTACAACCAAATGCTTATTTCTCTATAATGTCAAGAGAAAACAACTATTACATGTCCCTGTGGTACTTTCGCCTTCAAGCGGATGCCATTTGGTTTGTGCAATGCACTAATGACTTTTCAAAGGTGTATGATGGCTATCTTTACGAACATGGTGGAGGACTACCTTGAAATTTTCATGGATGACTTCTCGTTAGTTGGAGATTCTTTTGATGATTGTCTTGCAAATTTAGATAAAGTGTTGGCAAGATGTGAAGAAACGAATTTGGTGCTCAATTGGGAGAAGTGTCATTTCATGGTCGAGGAAGGCATTGTCATTGCCACAAAATCTCAAATAATGGAATTGAAGTTAACAACTCAAGATTGAGGTGATTTCTAAACTTCCACCTCCAACTTTGGTAAAAGGTGTGCGGAGTTTCTTAGGCCACGCAGGGTTTTACTGGCTTTTCATCAAAGATTTATCTAAGGTGGTGAACCCGTTGTAAAATCTTCTTGAGAAAGATGCTAAGTTTAACTTCAATAATGATTGCATGATAGCCTTTGAATTGTTAAGGTTCAAGTTGACAACCACTCCAATCATCACCGCTCCAAATTTGAGTGTCCCCTTTGAACTCATGTGTGATGCTAGTGACGTAGCGGTTGGGGTTGTTTTGGGGAAACACATCAACAAGATTTTTCATCTGGTCTACTATTCTAGTAAGACCATGAATGGTACCCAAGTCAACTATACCGTTACAGAGATAGATCTCCTTGCCATTGTGTTTGCAATTAGGAAGTTCCGCCCGTACTTGATGGGTGCAAAAGTTATTGTCCACACGAATCATGCAACACTTCGTTATATTATGAGAAAGAAAGATTCCAAAGCATGGTTGATGAGATGTGTGCTTTTGTTGCAAGATTTTGATATTGATATCCAAGATAGAAAAGGGAGTGAAAACCAAGTGGCGGACCACTTGTCTCGTTTGGAGGAGGGGAGGATGCATGATGGCCTTGAAATGAATGACTCCTTCCTCGATGAAAAACTCTTGGCTATTTCAATGAAGGAGGTGCCATGGTTAACGGATCTAGAACATTTCCTTGTGTGTGGTATCATCCTGGATGAGTTCTCTTCAAACCAAAAGAAGAAGCTCAAACGGGATTATCAAGATTATTATTGGGATGAACCATACCTTTTTTGGATTTGTACGGATGGGGTGATTAGAAGATATGTACCAGAAAAAGAGCAATGTGAAATTCCTGGGGCTTGTCATTCTTCACCATATGATGGTCACCATGATGGAGGAAGAACAACGACCAAAGTGCTAAGTTGCAATTTCTATTGGCCCACTCTTTACAAGGATGCAAGTGATTTAGTGAAAAGATGTGATGAATGTCAAAGGGCCAGTGGAATCTCAAAGCAAACTGAAATGCCCCTCACCACCATTTTGGATATTGATATTTTCGATGTATGGGGTATTGACTTCATGGTCCGTTTGTGAGTTCTTGTGGAAACACCTACATCTTGGTCGCGGTTGATTATGTGTATAAATGGGTTGAGGCCGTTGCTCTACCTAACAATGAGGCGAGAAATGTGGTGGCGTTCTTGTAGAAGAATATTTTCACAAGGTTTGGTACTCCGCGTACTATTGTAAGCGATGGGGGGTCATAATTTTGCAACAAGGCTTTCGACACTTTATTTAGCAAGTGTGGTGTTACTCATAAAGTCACGACCGGTCAAGTGGAAATCTCCAACCGGGAGATAAAGAATATTTTGTCCAAAAGAGTGAATGCTAACTCGATGGATTGGTCCAAGAAGCTCAATGATGCATTGTGGGCTTATCGGATGGCTTACAAAACACCTATCGGAATGTCGCCATACCGGTTGGTGTTTGGCAATGCTTGTCATCTTCCGATGGAACTTGAGCACAAAGCCAAGTGGGCTCTAAAGAAGTTGAATCTTGATTGGGATGTAGCCACTAACTTGAGGGTTACACATTTGAATGAATTGGATGAGTTCCGGTATCATGCTTATGCAAGTTTGTCCTTGTACAAAGAAAAGATGAAATATCTTCATGAAAAATACATTTGGAACAAAGAGTTCAAAGTGGGCGATCTCGTATCGTTGTTCAACTCGAGGTTGAGGATGTTTCCCGGAAAGCTAAGTTCTAAATGGAGTGGTACTTTTGAAATTATGGGTGTGATGCCTTTTGATGCATTGGACTTGAAAAACAAAAATAATGAGGTATTCCGAGTCAATGGTCACCGAGAGAAGAACTATTTGTGCAAAGTTGGAGATGACCACGTCGTAGTGGTGATTCATATCAACAGATGGTATTTTACGTCGTGCCTCGACGTTAAATCAAGCGCTTCTTGGGAGGCAACCCATGTTTCTTTTTCTTTTCTTTTCTTCTTTTGTAGTTAGGTGTTATTTTTGTGCTAACTTGATTTGAAGTGTGCTACAGGGATGAGTTTGCCTTACAGGAATGGTGGACAGAAATCTGGCTAAGTGTGCAAAATTATACGAACCGCACCTTTACAGTTGTTGTAGCAAAAGTGCTTTTTGGCAGCACATTTTATCTTGCGGACCGCAGAAATGAAAGGTGGAAAATGCCAACTCTCTGAAGTTGGTCTATCAGAAAAATGGTCGATATGCAGCCGCAACAGGAAATCTATGGCCGCAAAAAGGAATTTGCGGCCGCAAACAAAGTTCTACGGACCGTAGATGGACACCACAATTGAAGCACCAAGTAACAGAGTACGGTCCGCAATTGAAATTCTGCGACCGCACTCGCTCTTCTCTCCCTTAAGAACATTAAACGTATAAATAAAGGGCTAGGGTTACTGCTACCCTTTCCCTCTCTGAGCAAAAAACACATAATCTTTTGAAGCTTCTTGCTGAGTCTACCTGTGCATTCATACAACATCTTTGATCAATCACTCATCAAACTCACTAATTCGGTATGCTTCATAATCTTGTTAATTTCTTTCTTTTAATTTTTAGATTTTTAGTCAAAATTTAGGCCATTTGTCAATAGAATTCAATTGTATATACTTGTGGGGGTATATCTGTAGTGGGTCAACTAATACTTGTTTCCATGTCAAAATATGCTCAAAACAAAATTCCAAAACCTAGTTAGTCATACTGGCCTGTTCGTGATTGTTTGAATTTTGCGGCCGCAAGAAATTTGTGCGGTCCGCAGAAGTTGACTCTAGGGCAACTTTAGTAATGAATGGGTCTGCGGCCACAAGGAAAATTGTGTGGACTGCAAAATAGCTATTTCATTGTCTTTAGAGAAATGTACATATTTGTGATTCAATGTGCGGTCACAAGACAAATTGTGCGGGCAGAAGAAAACATGTTGCGGACACACATCAGCCAATTCTCTGTCATATGAGAGTTAGCATATTTGTGTTTCACAAGTTGCGTCCGCAAAGAAAAATGTGCCACACTTCACAGCTGCGGCCGCAAGAGAGAATTGTGTGGTCCGCAGATTTAGAACTGCGACCACAAGGAAAAATACGCGTACCGTAGATCCCTATCCTGCAAGCATGTTTCAACAGTGTCTTCTGGTGTGTACTTACATATCTCGTTGTATGTATGATCTTGAATTGCAACTAACGATCGCCTTTGCTTGGTACAGAAAATGGTTCGATCTAGAGGCAGAGGCGACACTTCGAAAGGAAGGGGTGAACCTTCTCGGGGACGAGGCAAGAGACCCTTACCTAGTTCCCAACAATATGAAATCAGAAAAACGACAGCAGCCGGGAGAGGGAGAGGTGCAGATCTCTCCGAGACGAGTTCATACGCGTCATCTAGGGACATAACAGAGGGCAACTCAACCTCCGTTCAAGAACAACTAGTGGTACAGTCCGATCCGTCAGGGAGATACCAATTGAGGGACGAGCCATCATCATCCCACAGCACTTCCAAGGATTTGAAAAGTGCTAGTCAGGCTTTTGAGCCATCTACTACACCTGCCCCTAATGTACCAGAGACATTAGGTCAGGACATCCCCGATAATGGTAGAGGGGAAAATGCTACAGTTACCGACCTTGAACGGATGAAGAAGAAAGAGGTTTGGGAGGACCGGTTTGTCAGTTTGGCCGCCTTAACCAGCTTCCGTCAATGGTGGCCAGTGAGGTCGCTTACTATTGAGCGACAATTTTAGTTGAAGGATTTGGATAAATATAACCCGGCAGTGCTAAGATAGTTCAAGGAACCCAATGGGTAGATGTGGTTCACCCAGAGTGTGGTGGATGCCAAGGAACATCTTGTCCGGAATTTTACGCCAATGTGGCTCATATCAAGAAGGGGACAAAGGTAACCAAAGTGCGTAAGATTTGATCAAGCTACTCTCAACACGTACTTGGGTTTTGAAGATGTTGAGCCGCCGGAATATCTAGATAAGTATGCAATGGGAAATGAGGCCCAGCCTTGGTTAGCAGAGATTCTAGCAACTCCTGGGACACCTCCACCATGGATCGCAGCAGGGGTTCCTATTCACATGAGCACTTTAAGCTTTGAGAAAAAGGGGTGGCAAACCTTTGTCTGCAGCACACTAGACCCGAGCTAGAATAAGACTTATTTCTCGATTCCTCGGGAAGTTCTCGTTGCTTCTATCATGGCTGGGTACCCCATTAATGTGGGTGCCGTGATGTTGGCAAATATCTCTGTGATCGCCTGACAGGATGATTCTTCCTACCTGAAGGATTTTGATACAAAGGATGATCTCATAGATGCGCGGGTAGAGCCGAGGGAGTTTGATACAAAGGTGAGGCCGAAGAAGCCTTTCTCTTGGTAATCACTTATGGATGCTAGAAACCCAAAGAAAAAAGGTCGACCGTCTACCACCACATGCCATTATGATGACCCAGCTGTGGTAGTTACGGAGAGAGTTGATGTCCCATTTACTTCGGCCTAGCCTTCCTCTAGTGTCATAGTTATGCCACCACCATCATCCATAACCCCTTATGTAGTTCCTGTCACAGGTTCCACCTCGGCTTTGAAGCCGGTGTCCATGCCTACTGCACTACTTTCTGCACTGAGAGTCTCCCAGACATTGGCAAGCCTCAACAACTGGATACAGACTGCCATTGTAAAGCTGTCTAACCTATCCACTACTGTTGCAGCACAGTCTTCAGTTCAGGCACCTCAGATTCCCCCGATAATTAAGGAGACATTGAAGAAGCTCCTAGAGAACCAGAACACCATCATGGCTACCTTGGTACAACACGGGTCAGTGATCAAAGAACTGGACAAAAAAGTAAAGAAGATGAGAAAGTCCCAGGCCAGATAGAAGTCAGTAGACAAGCTCCGGAGGCAGGTGACCAAGCTTGTTGCAGCCGGAGACATCCCTTTTGACATGCTGATTGACCCACACCCTTCAAGCCCAAATACTGCAGCACCATCGGCACCGGTGGCACCAACTGGCCAGTCTGAGGAGCCAGACTCTTCTACCGACACTACCGAGGCAGTGCGTCAGATGTTCACCAACCCAGTCACTCCCAGAGTTGAGGATGATGGGATTCACTTGGATGAGACTGAGGGTGGTGACCTTGTTGTGGACACAGAGATATCCAAGGAGCCATAGGGAGTTTTCTTCACTCTTTCCCCTCTTTTACTTTTATTTTGTTAAGCATTGGGGACAATGCTTATTTTTATTCACGGGGTGGAGTGTATTATGATGATATTTGGTACATTCTGAGACAATTGGCCTGTAATAACTTGATATTATTTTCTTTCTCTTTCTAATTCTGTATATATTCTCTCTTTTTCTCTCATTATGTATATTCAATAGTTTTTGTTTAATTAGCTTCTTTATTTTTTGGTTCCATTATTAGTTCGTAGTTTGAGTTAGTAGCTTCTTTGTTTGTTTTAGTGGCTTCTTTCTATCTTTCAATAGACAATAAGCCTTTGGTTTTCTTAATTCCATGGTTCTTTCCAAAGGTAGTTGTTGTGTGAACCGGGTGACTCGTCCCAACGATGGATGGCGTGACAACCTTCTTAAGGGAATGAGTCTCTTTTTGGTGTTTAGGTAGTAATAGTAGTAGTAACGAATAAGAAGACCTAATTAAGTCATGCTTGAAGAGTCAAATATGCTTCATTTGGTACCAACACACATAACTACATGCTTATGGTTAGAAATAAGGTTTTTGAAAGAAATAGCTCTAGTTAGTGACTTTATGACTCTTGTGTTGACTTTGGAAATCGTCGAGTGGTTTAATTGAACCGTAATGGTTTTCAATATTGAATGTGGTCGTTGTGGGCCCTCGACTCTATCCTTTTTAACAATCCAGTTGTGTGAGGGGTGAGATACTTTGTTTCTAATCCAAGTACCCATGCAAAAGGTCTAGAACTTGCCCCGAATGTGTTTCAAGGCGAAATCCTAAGTTTTGCTTGGCTTGAAAAGTGATTGTAGGCTTTCCTTGGCCCATTTCAACCCATTTGAGCCTCGATCCTTTCTCATTTGATAACCATGTTACAAGCCTTTACCCGTTTTGTCGTGACCCTCTCTTGGCAACCGAGCTTTCCTTAACACTCTTGTGAAACAAATGGCTAAAACGTAAGTTTGGGGGAGAGACGAGGAAGTTAAAAAAGGTATTAAGGCACAAAAAGAGAAAAGAAATAATGAGAAGGAAATGCAAGAAAATAAAATAACAAACAGAAATATGCAACAACAAAAAAAAGTGAATAAGTGGAAGAGTTGAAGGGATTCAAAGAGAGGTAATGATCCCAAACATGGAGAAATCAAAGAGGGAGAAAATGAATGTAATGATCAAGAAAGAGTGATATTAAGTCTCTCTAGTTACCCAAGGAAAAGAAAGTGCCTCAAAGTATTGGCAAAGTGTGAGACGAGAATAAAAAAATAGAGTGCTTAAGGAAAGGTGTAACCACTCAACCATATTGTATCCAATCCTAATCCAAAAGCCTTCATTACATACCAAAAGAAGTCCTATCTGATTCCAAGTCGAGTGAGCTTACATTAGTGGCGATCTACATGAGGGGCAAGCCTATGGTACTTGAAGCCGTACTTGCGACATTCTATTGAGAGAGATGAATGAACCTTTCATAAATCTTTGGATTGAGTTCTAAATTTCTTAAGTGAGCCAGGCAACCAAAGTGTATAGGAGGAAGAGTTTGGAATCCACAATGACCTATATAACATAGAAAGAGTCCTTGATGTGTAAACTCAACTTTTGATACTCAAATGTCACTTTAGAACTATATATGCATAAATGTTTAACTTGTCGCCTTGTTGATAATACATAAGTAGTATGGATAATTGTTGGTCCCAACCGATGTGTGGATGACTCACCTTTGACTCACTGAAATGACTCTTAACTTTTGGAGGTGGGAACTAAATTATTTGCTTGAGGACACGCAAAGACTTAAGTTTGGGGGAGTTGATAAGTGGGGATTTTGACTACTTATTGGCGCCGTTTAACTTTTGTTTTAGTCGAAAAGCATTGAATTGTGCTCCCGGAACTAATGAAATTGTGCAAATATTGCAGCAATGTTGGAAATTGGGCTCCCGAGATGCAATCCGACTCAAAATGGAGCAGTCTAAGCACAAGGCAATAAAGGGCACAGAAGCACAAAATGTGCGGTCAGCAGAAGGAATTTTGCGGCCGCAGAAGAATGGTGGACAGAAATCTGGCTAAGTGTGCAAAATTATACGAACCGCACCTTTACAGTTGTTGTAGCAAAAGTGCTTTTTGGCAGCACATTTTATCTTGCGGACCGCAGAAATGAAAGGTGGAAAATGCCAACTCTCTGAAGTTGGTCTATCAGAAAAATGGTCGATATGCAGCCGCAACAGGAAATCTATGGCCGCAAAAAGGAATTTGCGGCCGCAAACAAAGTTCTACGGACCGTAGATGGACACCACAATTGAAGCACCAAGTAACAGAGTACGGTCCGCAATTGAAATTCTGCGACCGCACTCGCTCTTCTCTCCCTTAAGAACATTAAACGTATAAATAAAGGGCTAGGGTTACTGCTACCCTTTCCCTCTCTGAGCAAAAAACACATAATCTTTTGAAGCTTCTTGCTGAGTCTACCTGTGCATTCATACAACATCTTTGATCAATCACTCATCAAACTCACTAATTCGGTATGCTTCATAATCTTGTTAATTTCTTTCTTTTAATTTTTAGATTTTTAGTCAAAATTTAGGCCATTTGTCAATAGAATTCAATTGTATATACTTGTGGGGGTATATCTGTAGTGGGTCAACTAATACTTGTTTCCATGTCAAAATATGCTCAAAACAAAATTCCAAAACCTAGTTAGTCATACTGGCCTGTTCGTGATTGTTTGAATTTTGCGGCCGCAAGAAATTTGTGCGGTCCGCAGAAGTTGACTCTAGGGCAACTTTAGTAATGAATGGGTCTGCGGCCACAAGGAAAATTGTGTGGACTGCAAAATAGCTATTTCATTGTCTTTAGAGAAATGTACATATTTGTGATTCAATGTGCGGTCACAAGACAAATTGTGCGGGCAGAAGAAAACATGTTGCGGACACACATCAGCCAATTCTCTGTCATATGAGAGTTAGCATATTTGTGTTTCACAAGTTGCGTCCGCAAAGAAAAATGTGCCACACTTCACAGCTGCGGCCGCAAGAGAGAATTGTGTGGTCCGCAGATTTAGAACTGCGACCACAAGGAAAAATACGCGTACCGTAGATCCCTATCCTGCAAGCATGTTTCAACAGTGTCTTCTGGTGTGTACTTACATATCTCGTTGTATGTATGATCTTGAATTGCAACTAACGATCGCCTTTGCTTGGTACAGAAAATGGTTCGATCTAGAGGCAGAGGCGACACTTCGAAAGGAAGGGGTGAACCTTCTCGGGGACGAGGCAAGAGACCCTTACCTAGTTCCCAACAATATGAAATCAGAAAAACGACAGCAGCCGGGAGAGGGAGAGGTGCAGATCTCTCCGAGACGAGTTCATACGCGTCATCTAGGGACATAACAGAGGGCAACTCAACCTCCGTTCAAGAACAACTAGTGGTACAGTCCGATCCGTCAGGGAGATACCAATTGAGGGACGAGCCATCATCATCCCACAGCACTTCCAAGGATTTGAAAAGTGCTAGTCAGGCTTTTGAGCCATCTACTACACCTGCCCCTAATGTACCANATTGCGGACCGCAGAATTCCATCTGTGACCGCAACCAAAGAGAGACAAATCTACAGATAATTGTGCAAATTGCGGACCGCACATGAATTGTACGGCCGCAAAAGCTGGGCTAGGATTCAAGATTAAAGAGTATGCAAATTTCCAAGTCCATAACCTTAGTGAATTGCGGACCGCACAATATTTGTGCGGTCGCAGAAGATAGCCTTGCGGCCGCAACACTAACATTGCGTACTGTAGAAGATTGTTTTGCTACCGCAGTTCTAAATCTGCGCACCGCAGAAAAGCTGCTTCGCAGCCGCAGAACTCCTGCTCCTGTCAGATGAAGAAATCTGCGGACCGCACATGGAATTGTGCGGCCGCAGAACCTCCCAATGGGTATTTTAGTCCGAGATTTTTAGCCTTGTATAAATATATGAGTTTCACAAAATTAGGTCAAGTTTGAACATCTACAATTACTGTAGTCATTTTTCTTTGATATTTTTGGAAGTTTACTTTGCTTTGGTGTATTTTACAATAGATTTAATCATTTTAAGCTTTCATTATGAGTTTAATTAGTCTTTCTTCTTCATTTTATTCAAACCCAAGTATGAGTAGCAAGGTGTTTACTAGGGTTGTGACCCAACTCTAGTGTGTAAAGTTTATGGGTATTTAATTTAGTGCTTATTTATGATTGGTTGTTTATTATTTAGCTTAGTTCATGCTTTAATTTGAGAAATTAATGGTTGCAAACATTAGTTCATACCTATGTGACTTAGCCTTTTCTTGAGAAAGAGCAACCTAGTCTAGGATAACTTGGCTAACAAGGAATTGGGTCAATTGAGAGATTGATTTACCCAATTAAAGGGTTCAACCTAGAGATAGTAATAACCTGACTTGAGCTGTTATTAACTGTTTTGTGTGACACCCATTTGGTCTTAAGAAAGCCAAATTGGGCAAAACCACTCTCTGACCGAGAGGTATGGAGTGGGTAATTTAGAGTTGATAGCTATAATACACCCTAATCAACAGAATAAGTATTAAAGTCTTTATCCCATTAGGCAAACACCTAGGTAACAGTCACAACTCTTGGATTTTATCAATTTGGAAAACCCCCAAAAATAATTATCTCTAGTCCTATTTCTTTATTTTATAATCAATAGAGTAAAATTAGAAATAGAAAACCAATATTTATGTGGAAGTGCAATCTTGACAATTCAATCACGCACATTGAAATATATACCCCTAACTCCCATCTTAGCTCCATGTGGATTCGACCCCGACTCTTAGTTGGATTTCTATAATTGCAAACGACCGTTTCATACCTCTTTTGAGGTGTGTATTTGGACTCGATCAACTACGCCTTAGATCGGTGAGTGGAAAGAACTGTCCCTCAAATATGGGTGAAAGGCCAAAAATCATGGTCGGTTGAAACTTATCTTGTTTTTACTTCTCATATAGAAACATTGGTTAACCTTTCTTTACTATTGAATTCAGGTCTTCTGCAGGGCTCTGTTACCGTCCTCGAGGAGGACGTTTTAGCTGATCCTACTGACGCGACGAGGTTGTTGCAGGAGGCCTTTACTCGAACAGGTGTCACCGGCCCCGTTTTTGGTGCCAGTGCCTCTTCTCGTAGTCCCCGGCCAGAGAACAAGCAACCAAAAAAACGATGTTCCTCCACGCCCGAGGGTAAAAATTAAAAGGCGAAGAGCGTCGCGCCCGAGCCATCCGCGGATGCTATGGTAATGAGCGTCACGTCCGAGCCAGCCATAGACATTGTGGTGATTGATGATAATGGCGGAGCCAGTGATGAGGTGGATTCTCTATATAGAAGACGACGACCTTCATCAGTTCAACAGAATGCTCATTCTGTTGAGCAAGTTATGCCAATCGAAGACGACGCCCGGCACTCTAGGGGAGTATAATGTAGTAGAAGATGTCAATTCTCACTTCCGAGTCCCAATCGATGTTCCCGATATCTTGAGGCGGGGTACCGGGTCTCTCCCGTCTTCCGTTGATGAGCAACCAACAACTAGCACAGTTGTTGCCGTAACCGCTTCTCAACATACAACGCCATCAACTTCATCTCCTTCTTCACCGACTTTGCCTTCACCACCAGCAACTGCTACATCATCTCCACCACCCGCAGTCATCCGAGAGGAGGATGTCCCTCTTTCTCAGTCCCTAGTTCATGGGAATTTGGGGCATAATTAGTTTGCCCACTCCAAAGATCCTCAGAGGAGGAGGAGGAGGAGGAGTGTTTCCTTCTTAGTTTCTACCGGATGCCATCTGCTTTCCCGGCCAGTGGAACTTGCTAATTATCTGAAGCCTCTGGCTTTAGAAAAGGATAGGAATAAAATACAATCTCTCACGGGAGAGTGTTTGTTGAACAATGCCATGCACAACGCAGCAGCGATACCATCTTTATTTCCTTTATTGTTTTTTCTATCTTTGCTATGGCAGGGTTTTTAGTTTGTACTTCTATTTTCTAGGCTAATTTCCTTGATTCTGAGGGCCTTAAGAGGTTAATCCTTGACAATGAGGAACTCACCTCCGAGCGCGATCGATTGTTGGCCGAGAGGGATCCAATTGCTGCTCACCTCCCTGTACTGGACACACAAGCTGATGAGGGTGCTGAGTTGGAGGCCCGGTTGCAACAAAGCAAGATGTAGTGACCCTCGGCCAAGAGGCCACCCTGTTAAGGGTACAATTTGAAGAAACTAGGGAAAAGTGGGCTGAGGTCCATAATTTCGTTCTTGCTATATCCGATCGTGATGCTGCCTCTACTTAAATATTGAATAATTTGGAGGCAGCCTTGAAATTCAAAGCTAAATAAGTTGTTGTTGTCGAGGAGAAACATCCACGGTTGGAAGAGAGGCATAAGAGAGTCATGGAGCACAATAAAGTTTTTAACTCCATTGTCCGTGATCTTGATGTCAACCTCCAGGCCACTAGATCTGAGCGGGATAATCTTTCGACTGAGGTTGACCATATTAAGGAAGAACTTTAGCGTCGAGCGGCTTCCCTAATTGTTGAAAACCTATATTCTATGTACAACATGAGGAGAAAAGCCTTGGAATAGGTCAAAACGGGCCTCATTGACTTTGATGCCGAAATCGCTAAGGCCCTTGATTTGGAGTCAACCGCCCGAAGGGGTCTTCCGGTACAACCTGATGCTACCGACTCTTCTGGTTTCGATTCCGAGTTCTCGAGAACTGAAGAAGAACCAGATGGGGATGATGTTGAAGGCCAAGCTAGTGAAGTCCAAGACCTTGAGCCAACGGCAGATCCGCCTACTTCTCATGGGGTGAAGATGCTTCTCTTCCTCCGGATTCGGGGGGTGCAGTAGCTTAGATTTGATTTCCTTTCACTTTGATTTTCGTTTCCATATTTTTGTACTTGTTTTGCTTGGCACATTTGTTGTATATAAAAGTATTTTTTCGTTTAAGTATTGCGCAAGTTTTCTTTTTGAGTCGAATTATGCAAGGCTTCGGGTGTATTTTTCCCTGATAGCATTTGAATTTCGGGCGTAAGTTCTTCCGGAATCAACCCTTTATCGTGAGCGTTTCTTAAGAGAGGAACCTCTTATGTTTACGTTGAACAACACTAGCATTTGAAGTACTTGTTTAACTTTCAAATGATAAAATTAATTCATAGATAGAACAAGAAACAAGATAAAAATAAAAGGACTTTACTTTATTCCTTCCATTTTCAAAAGTGCATAAGCATTCTTTATGCTAAAAAGAAATTTCCATTACTTGTGGCTAACTTGTATAACTTGTTTCTACGGTGCTGGCCGCGCAGTCCCCGGTCCAGATGATATACAACTTTGTATCTGGATTTTATAGTCCCAGTTGATATGGCAGTCATTGTTGCCATATTCTCATATTATTCCCCCCCCCCCCACAATCCTGGTGTATCAGAGTTCACGAGGGTCTCATATGAACCCT
>AWOL01S0042941.1:16850-40192 GCA_000715115.1 Nicotiana otophora
ATGCGAAGAATGTGAATTTGAACAATGGAAGTCCTGCTCCTTTGTCGGTTTCACTAGTGAATGGTTAGATAATCTTTAGTTCGATAGCAAGCTTCACTTCCCTTTAGGAACTTTTGCTATCGAGCCAAATATTATCTAACAATGAACAGTGGCTTGAACTCGTGAACGGTCAGGTAACCTTTGGCCCGATAGCAAACTTCACTTCCCGATAGGAACTTTTCTACCGAGCAAAAGACTATCTAACCACTCTGTAGTGGCTCGTTGCTTGCATGCCTTGTCATTTAAAGTACAGCACACACTTTCAGTATAGGTGACGCTTATCAACAATAGTACCTTTTGAGATGTGCCACATTCCAGTTACTCGGTAACTTAACTCCATCTTGATCTTCCAATTCGTATGACCCTTTCCCTGTTACAACTGAAACCCGGTAGGGGCCTTTCCACGTTGAACCCCGCTTCTCTACGTTGAGCTCCCGGTTTACCTTCCTTAAAACCAAGTCTCCTACTTTGAAATAACGGAGGTTGGCTCTTTGATTGTAATACCTTTCCATTCTCCGCTTCTGGGCTGCCATCCTTATTCGTGCCAAGTCCCTGCATTCGTCGAGCAGCTCCAATTTGACCAACATTGCCTCATTGTTTGTTTCTTCGTCGCCCGGAAATATCTCAAGGTAGGTTCCCCTACTTCCATCAGGATCAAAGCTTCTTCATCGTACATAAGAGAGAAAGGAGTCTCCCCCGTACTTTATTGGGCCTTTGTTCGATACGCCCACAATATTCCTGGTAGTTCTTCGGACCATTTGCCTTTAGTTGCCTCCAATCTCTTTTTGATATTTTAGATAATCACCTTGTTTGTCGATTCTTCTTTACCGTTCACACTTGGGTGATAAGGTGATCATTTTGATTTTCAGGTCTTCTAGGAATTTTGTGACCTTTGCGCCTATAAATTATGGCATGTTGTCATAGGCTATCTCTTTTAGTGTACCTAATCTGCAAATTATATTCTCCCACAAGATATCGACACTTCGCGCTCGCCGATTCTCTGGTAAGGACCTGTTTCAACCCACTTAGAAAAATAGTCAGTTAAAATCAAAAAAAATCTTACCTTACTGAGGGATGGCGACAGCAGACCGACTATATCCATTTCCTAATTCATGAATGGCCAGGGTGACAAAACCGAATTCAATAGCTCTGCTGGCTGATATACCAACAGTGCGTGGCGTTTACACTTATAGCATTTCTGTATATAAGCCTTGGCATCTTGTTCCATCAAGGGCCAGTAGTATCCTACCCTAATAAATTTTAGCACTAAGGAATCCGCGCCTGAATGATTTTTGCAGATCACTTCATGGACTTCTCGCATGACATAATTATCTTCGGAAGCTCCCAAACATCGGACCAACAGGCCTTGGAAAGATCTTCTATACAATTGACCTCCCTTGAAGCTGTATCGAGCTGCTTTAGTGCGCAGTGCCCGAGATGCCATGGGATCTTCAGCCAATTTTTCATGCTCGGGATAGTCTATGATCTCATTTCTCTAGTCCCAGACCAAACTGGTCGCATTTACTTCGTAATAGATGTCTGCATCCAATACCGAATGCATAGGCTGCACGACCATACCAGACTCTGATTCCTTCATTTCCGTGGACGATCCCAAATTGGCTAATGCATCTGCCTCCACATTTTCTTCTCTAGGGATGTGGTTAATCAACTATTATGTGAACCGTGCGAGCAGAGCCTGGACTTTTATTACATACTGTTGCATGCATTCCTCTTTGGATTCGAACATACCATAGACATGATTTACTACCAATTGGAAGTCGTATTTGATTTCTATGACCTCAGAGTGTAGTCCTTGGGCCAGCTCGAGTCCTACAATTAAAGTTTTGTACTTTGCTTCATTATTAGTTAGAGGAACGGTTCTTATGGCCTGCCTTAGGGTTTCTCCCGAGGGTGTGATTAGCATTACACCGAGCCCGAACCTTTTCATATTAGAAGATCCTTCTGTGAAAAGAGTCCAAACTACAGATGTTGACTCTGACACCATTAATGCTTCTTTGGTAGCCAAAGGTAACAGTCCCGGACTGAAATTGGCCACAAAGTCGGCCAAAACTTGCGACTTAATCGTAGTTCTAGGTTTATACTCTATGTCAAATTCACTCATTTCGACGACCCACTTGGCTAGCCTACCAGAAATCTCAGGTTTGTGAAGAATATTCTGTAGGGGAAAAGTGGTCACCACGACTATCAGATTACATTGGAAATAAGGCCTAAGCTTTCGAGCAATGACTACGAGAGCTAAGGCCAATTTTTTCAGATATGGGTAGCGAATTCGCTCATGTTAAAATTTTACTAACATAAAAGATAGGAGATTATGTACTTTCATCCTCATGGACTAAAACGACATTTACCGCTACCTCCGAGACTGCTAAGTAGATCAGCAGTTGCTTGCCTTCCTCCAATTTTGCCAGTTATGGAGGACTCAACAAATACCTTTTCAAAGCCTGTTGATATTTCGGAATCCATTCAAGTTGTTCTTTTTGTGGAGCGAAAAGAAATGATGGTATTTTTCTGAAGATCGGGAAATAAATCTGCTTTAAGCGGCCAGTCTTCCTATCGACCTTTGAACCTCTTTCACGCTCGATAGTTGGCCCAGGATGTCTTCGATGGCTTTAGTTTTATTGGTGTTGACTTTGATCCCCCTTTGCGACACCAGGAACTCCATGAACTTACCAGAGCTGACTCTGAATGCACACTTCTCGGGGTTAAGCTTTATGTTGTGCTTTCTTAGGATGTCAAAGGTTTCTTGCAAGTGTTTAAGATGATCATATGGGTTCAAAGACTTAATCAGCACATCATCTATGTACACTTACATAGTTTTCCCTATTTGTTTCTCAAATATTTTGTTTACGAGTCGCTGATTAGTGGCTCCGATGTTCTTTATCCTGAAAGGCATCCCTTTATAGCAATATGTGCCGAAATTTGTTATGAACGAAGTTTTTTCCTGATCCTCCAGATTCATATTGATTTGGTTGTACCAAGATTAAGCATAAAGGAAACTCATTAACTCGTGCCCGACCGTCGCATCAATCATTTGATCAATGTTTGGAAATGGAAACGAGTCTTTTGGGCACACCTTATTTAAATCCGTATAGTCTACGCACATACAAAATTTATTATTCTTCTTTGGAACTACTACTATGTTAGCTAACAGTCAGGATACTTTACCTCACAGATTGAACCGATATCAAGCAAACTAGTTACCTCTTCTTTGACGAATTTGTTTCTGACCTTAGTAATAGGACATTTTTTCTGTCTTACCGGGGGAATATTAGGATCCAAGCTTAGCTTGTGCACGAACACTTCTGGCGGGATATTTGTCATATGCGCATGTGACCACACAAAGTAGTCAACGTTAAATTTAAGAAATCCGATAAATCCGGAGCTGAGCTCGGGGTTTAGTCCTCTCCCCAAGTGGAACTTCCTCTCCAAGAACTTTTCGAACAACCCGACTTGCTCAAGTTCTTCCGATGTGGATTTTGTTGCGTTCGTTTCTTTTGGTACCTGGAAATATCTTGGTACCTGATGGGATTCCGATGACTCCTCCCCCTAATTGACTTACCTCGGCTCGGGAGCAGGTGCCGGTTTGTGTAATTGCTATGTTATATGTTCCTTCCCTTTGCTACTGGAAACTGAGATTACATTTATCTCCCTTGTCGCCAGCTGGTCTTCTCTTATTTGTTTAATTCCTTTGGGAGTTGGGAACCTCAGTAATTGATGATACATTGACGGAACATCATTTATCTCATGTAACCATGGTCTCCCCATAATAATATTATAGCCCATATCGTCGTCTACTACCTCGAAAAGAGTTGTATTCATCACCCCCTCGGCATTTGTGGGCAGCAAGATCTCTTCTCGGGTTATTACACTTGCTAGATTGAACCAGGTGAGGAGTTTTGTGACCGGAATGATACTTCTGGACAACTTGGTTTACTCCAACACTCCCCACTCGATAATATTGGCCAAACTTCCTAGGTCCACCAAAACACGTTTAATTTTAAAATCTAAGACATTTAACAAAATTACCAAGGCATCGTTGTATGGCAGCAATAGTCCATCTGCCTCTTCCTCCATGAAAGTAATGTCATCCTCAACCTTCATCTTCTTTGCCGCAGAAAAAGTCACACCATTAATCTCGTTTCCCTTGAAAATCATGTTGATCGTCAAATGTAAGGATCTTCTCCTACTTTTGAAAGTTTTGCGTTATCACGATTGCTGTCGTAGTTGTTTTTAGACCGATCACTCAAGAATTCTCTGAGATAGCCGTATTTCAGCAATGTTTCCACCCCCTCCCGCAAATACCGGTAGTCCCTAGTCCGGTGACCATTAGTCCCATGGTATTCACACCACAAATTAGAATCTCTCTAACTGGGAAATCTTATTGATTTTGGAAATAATGTTTCCTTATTGTTCCTTATAGCTGACACCAGATCCACTATGCTGACGTTAAAGTTGTATTCGGAAAGCCTGGAGTAGGAGGAATCTCGGGAACCCGATATCTCCTTGCCCTGCGATGACATGTTATTCCGGCAGCGATCAGCTCTCCTATCGGTACTCAATCTATCCACTGACCGGAAACCTCTGTCGCGTCCTTCGGCCCATTCATAGGGCAAAAACTGACCCCTTGAAGACCGTCGATCTGTGATGAAATCCTCCTTTGATTTCTCCTTATTTCTCCCGGTCCTGACCGTTGGTTGATGCCAAAAACCGAGCTAATCATCCTCAATTCTTATCTTTGATTCGTACTAGTTGTGAACATTCGCCCATGTTGTTGCCTAGAACTCGAGCAGACTTTCTTTCAATTTCTGGGAAGCATCAGAACTTCTCGGATTCATCCCTTTAGTAAATGCTTCAGACGCCCATTCGTCTGGTATAGCCAGGAGAAACATTCTTTCTTTCTAGAATCTAGTCACGAGCTTCTATAACAATTCGGACTCTCCTTGTGCAATCCTGAATATGTCGGCTTTTCGGGCATGTACCTTACTGGCTCCGGTATGGGCCTTGATAAAAGAATCCGCGAGCATCTCGAAGGAATCTATTGAGTGCTCGAGCAAGAGTGAATACTATGTCAGGGCCCCCTTCGTGAGGGTCTCCCTAAATTTCTTCAGTAAGATTGAATAAATCTCACGCGGAGCTAAATTGTATCCCCTCACCACCGTTGTATAGGTGGTGATGTGTTCCTGAGGATCCAAAGTCCCATCATACTTCGGCACGTCTGACATTTTGAACCGCTTCAGGATTAACTCTGGTGCAGCCTTGGTTTGAACAACAATTGAGTGTCTTATTTAAGTCTGGTCCTTTCAACACTGGTTGTGCACCCGGAATTTGATCCATTCGGGCGTTTATTTCTATCATAAACCGCCTGAGTTCGGTTTTAAAGGGATCATTCTCATTGTTGTTGTCGGATCCCGCTATCGTTCCCCCGACCCTATCAAAGCCGACTTCGCCCCTCGGAGTGTTATTGTCGATCCTCCACATTATTAAATTTACGGGAGCACCGGGAGGAACTGGACCTCGTCCAATCGCGTTGTTGGAAGCACCCGACAACGGCTTCCTCAACTCCATCATGACCTGATCCTGTCGTGAGAGATGACCCATAATAGCTTTTTGTTGCTCCCTCAGGATCATCACTGTTTTAGCGACATGCTCTTCTTTAACATCATCAGGAGTTGCCTCTCGAACGTGATGTGGATATTGCCCGTCATGGCCAGGCGTGGCCTCATCCCCCCCCCCCCCCCCCCCCCCCGTTGCGGGTATCACTGATCGAATCTTCGTGTTGAGGCTGATTTCCTTGGGCCTAAATGTTGTGTGTGACATTGACATTGTTATCTACTGTTTTCTATTATTTTTGCTAAAAACAAAGAATCAAACAAGTTAGTAATAGATGCAAGGATCAACTCAATTATAAAACTGCCTAAGCCCTACGGTGGGCGCCAAACTGTTTACCCGTAAAACGGTACAGTTGAATTTATACGTGATTTATAGACAAGTGACACGATTTGATCCTAAAATGATAAATGAAATAAACAAGGATGTGAGACTTAGCGCTGAAGTCAAAATAAGACAACAGAAATCTTGGTTATGGGAGCAGAGCTTCTAGAGACAGTGGTAACAATATTAATATGCGAGAAGATAAAATATTATTGAGCTTTGAACGGATTATAGTAAGAGTTTCTCAGAAAAATCATGTCCTCAATAATGGTTGTTGAGCTCACTATTTATAATCGCACCTAAGGAACAAGGTCCTAGGATCAAGTCCCTCTTAAATGACAATTATGAGGGCCATTGAAAAGTGTGTAATAGTAGGCAGTGGATGCCATAATCTCTGTAATGGACTATGTACTTAATGCTATAGAATATTCTCCATTAACTGCTACTAGGTGGTAGACATTTATTTCGTTTTTATGAACACCATCCCCTTCGGGAACAAACGAGATCGTTGTCTTCGGATCTGATTGCATTCTATCTTCGGTTACACGTGTCGCTCTATCATGCGAGCATTTAATATGAATATATTTTAACCTATACAATTTTCTCTTAATATTAGCGGCGCTCTAGCGTGAATGGGGTGGATTTCACGTGTCCAAATTCGTTGAGAGAAAAAAATCATATTTATCGTCCAACTTTTTGACTATAGTTTAAAATTGCCCTGAAGTTGGAGTTCGGTAAGATCAAAAGTGTGACATAGGAAATAGTTACTGAATTACGGTTAGTATATAAAGGAAAATGTTGAGATACAATTAAACTGCATTAATATTTGTCTTCGCTAAAGGGTTAGACGTGCAGTAGCTTTGTGTTGTATTCAATCGTGTTTGGCCATAAACCATAATTGAAACAGGGAATTTTTCTTCCCATTAATTGAGGAATATAAAATGAAATTAATGACCCAATAATAGCTCTAGGCATGTGAGTTATATAGTCCCTACTGATCATCGTTCCTAGGTAAGAATTTGGAATAAGCAAAGCACTATACACAACTAGGAATTTGAAAAACAAAACGTTTGATTCCAAACCTACCTACATGTCAAATCAACCAGCTGCTATACATATACTATCACTGCATATGTATCAAAATGGCATCTTTTGTGTCATGTAAAACCTCCGTGACCTAATGCCCTACAAGCAACTACCAAGCAATATTCCATTAATTGTGACATGCATGCAAAAATTTGAGAGTAAAAGAAAATTGATGCAACTGGTAACAAAATAATTACAGTAGCCAATATCATAACCAAGCTGATGCAAGTTGGAGCAAAAACAAAAAAGATATTCTTAGGATCTGAACTATTTTATGAATTGGCTGTTTTCTTTTCCTTTTCTACGAAGGTTCAACGGATTTTTGAGTAAGCCGGATTCATTGTTTATCTTTTTTAGCCAATATTATATACTGATTATATAAGATTATATATTAATTATACATATATTATATATCTCCGGCTATCTGTAGTTTAAACGGTTGTGTGAACAACTATTTTGGTTAATTCTTCCAGGTTCAAATAGAAGTATCCATGTCGTGGGATCAAAGAAGAAGTGAAAACTTACACTAGAAAAATATTTCAAACTAACAAATTGTTGGAGTAAATAAACTACAAGAAACAAAAGAAAAAATATCTATGACCTACAAAAGAAAAGGATTATTAAATTAAAATAGCTCATCATATTTCCTCTGTCGCCGATTTTTGGGCGCAAGATTTAAGTAGCTAGATTTATATGTAATCTATTAATGTATATATTATTTGAAATTGGTCTACTTTGTCCGCAGTTAAACTTTAATTAGTTCATTCATGCTTTTGTCAATACCAAATCATTTTATATTTTTCCGTGTCATTGAAAGATCCGGCATCAAATTGGTGGACTTTACGTGTCCAAATTCTTCGAAAAAGAAATTTGAATTTACCTCTTAACTTTTTAACTGTGGTTTAAAAATTATTCTAAATTTGAGCTTCTTTTTTTTTTTGTTTCTCACCCGATGTCCGGTATTCACATTGGAGTCCGACTATATTCGGATTCGCGCCGCGTAGGGCCTCATTCGGGGGAAAACGCTCCCTACCAAGGATTTGTTCATACTCAGGACTCGAACCCAAGACCTCTGGTTAAGGGAAGAGCAGCCCATCCGCCGCACATTCTTTGGTGGTAGCAATTTCATGCTGGATCTCTGTTAATGATACTATAAAATGATTTGCTAATGACAAAAGCATGAATTAACTAATTAAAGTTTAACTGAGGACAAAGTAGACCAATTTCTCAATTTGAGCTTGTTAGATGTAAATGACGTGAATGATGAGGTAATATTAAACCAAGAATCTAACGAATGAGAAAATTACATTATTTTGGAATAGTATAGGGTCAAATTTGACCCTTTCCCATGTCTAAGCAAACAAAGATGAATCATATACCAGGAAAGTCTAAGATGCATGAAAGTGACATCAGAAAAGAAGTGAAAAGGAAGGGAAAGTAAAGATTGGATTGTGATGCAGGCAATGCTTAAGTGATGAGTCCGGAACTAAAATGTGGTATTTTTTGAGTTAAACGATCGAAATGCGTGGAAAAAAAAATGGTGACCAACATATGTATAACGCCCTTTTAAAGGGCGCTATACATTAACGGCCGTTTGCCCGTTAAGGTATAGCGCCCTTTAAAATGGCGTTATACGTGTATAGCGCCGTTTATTAAGGCGCTATACATATTTTGTGGCCCCACCAATAATTTTTCTGAGCTTAACTGACAACAATAATTCAAATGGGTATAGCGCCATTATTTAAGGCGCTATACGTAAAAATATTGTACCCCGGACTGGTTTTTGCCCTATTTAAGGAGGTTAAGAATTTTTTAAAAATCCATTCATAAATATTCTCAAGTCTTCTGAAATATTTCTTCGTTAAGTTGTTTTGCATTTTGTCATAGTATCTGAATAGAGAAAAGTAAGGGTTTCATTATATTGGGGGATGGGGTTGTGGTGGCGAATAACTCAGTAACCTATAGTTTATCTCCATAGTATCATGTTAAGTTGCCACTTACAATGGAGTACGATACATTGGTATCGTTGTTATATAAAAAAAATGAGTGTGAGCAAATGTTCGATGAACCTTAAAGTAACCGGAAGATATCCGTATTTTGTCACTCCACAAAGGGTTGCTTGTTATGCTGAGCTTAACATCGAGAACGATGAAACTCTTAGAGATTTTTTGAGGACCCCGGATGAATACCGGGAATTTCTTGTGATAAAATATTAGAAATGTACGTCAAGGTTGAAGACGTTCGTAATAATGAGGTTGCGCAAAGCAGGGATATCCCTCAGTCATCGGGTGGTTATTTTGGAGCAGTTTTAGCCGAACAGGTTTCGGCTGAAAGAGTTTGGCCTGATCTAAACCTATCTCCACGGGCGAATGAAGAGCGGAAAAATAATTTCTCTCCTACTTTACATGATCCACAAGATGAGTGGTAAACTTCAATTTTCCTTTGTGTTACGATCTTTATTTTTGCTGTATTGAATTTGTATCAACACTCATATATTCCACATAGGGTACCGGCCAGATATGAATTTTACAAGTTATGAACCAATGCCCGGTTGAAATATGTATAGTTCTGATGTGTTGGATCATGGTGGTCAATCCGGGAGTCATCACCAACAGGATAATGTCCATCATAGGATGTCAACACATTATGATTTGTAAGAGAAGTGATATAGCTATATGTAAAGTATTTATCAATTTGAGTAACTCATTATTTTGTTGATTGTGCAGTGAAAACGAGCAACTTGAACATCCTGTCCTGACTCAATTGCCCGAAGACGACATATTTAATCGGGATCTGGTAGATGCACAGAGTCACGAAGAGAACAGTGATTATGACAACAATGCTGATGAGTCCGGAGATGACACACCCTTCCTTGATGAGGGTGATGATAAGGAGGAAGAGAATGTTGGACCTGATTTGACGAGGGAGCATGGTCCACCCTCCGTTAGACCAAGAGTGTACGATTCCCACGTGCCGTTTCATTCAAGGGAGATTCCCTACCTTGATCATTTGCCAATTATGCCGGATGTGGATGCCCTCACAAGGGATACTGACGAAATTTGAACAACAATGTGGGATGAGTCTAGACCAACGGTGCTGTCAAAGGGCATGTTTTTTCCTGATAAAGCGTACCTAAGCAGGGCGGTGAAAATGTACAGTGCAAAAGAGTATAGTGAGATGACAGTATGGGAGTCAACTCCGGATGTATACAAGGTTGTTTGCCGTAGATGGTTTACGGGCTGTAATTGGATGTTGCGTGCGAAAAAGAAGAAAACAAATATGTGTGTTGTGGGTAAATAGATTGGCACCCACAATTGTGAAATGAACACATTCAGTGGGAATCACTTCAACTTGGATGTTGACTTGATTTCTCTTGTCTTAATTTCACACATTGAAGCGTCCATAAGGTACAAGATCAATGCGTGTATTACATCCGTCCACTAGGAATATGGGTGCACCATACCAAAAGAAAGGCATTTCTCTGGCGCAAACGTGCGTTTGAAATTGTTTATGGTAACTATGTTAAGTCATTTGCATCTCTACCCAGGTACATGGCCGCATTGCAACACTTTAACCCCGGAATTGCTGTTGAATGGAAGCTTGAGCAGAGTCCGGGAATACCAGAACATATATTCAAATATGTGTTCTGGGCATTAATTTAAGCCAACAATTGATGGTTTTCTGCATTGCCGATCGGTAATATCCATAGACGGCACTCATGTCTATGGAAAGTATGATATTAAATTGTTGATCGCCGTTGCAGTAGATGTTAATGGAGGTATATTTCCCTTAGCTTTTTCTATGTGTGCCAACGAAAGCCAAAAGACATGGACACTATTTTTGAACCACTTGAAAGAGCACGTTATCAAACAATGTTCAGGTATTTGTCTAATATCTAATCGGCACGGTGGTATTTTAAGTTCTGTACAGAATTTACGTGCATGGAAGGAACCGTATGCCTACCATCGTTACTGTGTGAGGCACCTGAAAGCCAATTTCCAGAAGGCATATCCCAACATATGGATGGCTGCAACAGATCACTAAGAGTGTAAATTCAGGAGGCACATGGAATCTATCAGGCAGGAAGACGAGGGAGCCTATCGTTGGTTGATGAGACATGAGCTTAACAAGTGGACTTTGCATGCAGATGGTGGCAGAAGATGGGGAATTCTGACTACAAATATGTCAGAGTCTTTCAACGGGTTATTGAAGTCTGCACGAGGATTGCCTGACACTGCCATGGTGCGGATGTCATTCAAGCAGATGGCAGAGAGGAGGTGCATCGTCATTAATGGAAAAAGTTGTTAAATTTATGCCAATACAAATGAAAATATTTGAAAAATACAGGAAGAGAGCATATTGGCATTCATTTTTGCAGTATTACAACGAGCGAAATATTTTTGAAGTTCGCACCGCTATCCATCACAATCGAGGGAATAATACACACACCGTAAATGAAGCCAGAAGGTTATGCTCTTGTGGAAAATGGTCCATCTACCACATGACGTGCTCACATGCCATCAAGTTCTTTCAACATACAGGTTTAGGGGCAATCAACTATGTTGATAAAGAATATAGTGTTGTTGTATACTTAAACACTTATAGTGGGCAGTTGTAGCCAGTGGGTGCTGAGCATTATTGGCCACCGAAACCATTTAAAATGGTGTGTAACAAGAGCTATGTACGTCAACGACAGGTGCAAAAAACAATACGTATACGAAACTAAATGGATGTTGGTGATACCGTTTATGCGCGCAAATGTGGCATATGCTCGCAAACAGGACACGGCCGTCGTAAATGTCCTTCAGCTGGTTTGGGTAGCGGTGGTAATCCAGCTCCTGGTGGAAGTTCATCTAGTGTGCCCAATTATCAAGGATACACATAGTGTTTTGTTTCCGTAATGTGGTTGTAATAAGTGTATGTACTTATTTATCTTGCAGAATGTATGAAATAAAATTATGTTTCCATTGCTGTTAAATCTTATTGATATTTAACATTAATACTTCAGTACAACAATCTAAAATAAACCCATTTTAAAAATAAATAATTGTCTTATCGACCTGAAAAAGCTGCTCGCCTGCAAAAGCTATCTTCTGGAAAAGCTGTATGTACTCGAAAGAATCTTTAACACGCGAAGCATAACGCGGTGTCCAACTACGTTATGTGTGTTGTCTTGTCGACCTGAAAGGTTGCTCGCCTGCAAAAGCTATCTTCTGGAAAAGCTATTTTGTACCCAAAAGAATCTTTAACCTGCAAAGCATAGCGCGATGAAATACTACGTTATATGGGTTGTCTTGCCTATAAATAACTTGCGCATTTTAGTTATTATCTGCGCTTAACCAAAACAAATAGCAAAACTTTTCATAAATTTTTTATTTTTCTTGCATTAACAAATTTCTGTACGCAATGACCAACCAAGGTGCTATTGTGGCAAACGTGCGATTTTGAAGGCATGTTGGTCAGATGGTAATGTTGGGCGCAGATACTGGATATGTCAACAATTGTTTAGACGCAGTGACGGAAATCAATGTATGTTTGAGGAATGGTATGATGAACCCATTAACCAGGAATACTACAAATCATATTTGCAGTATGTTTGGAATATGAACGGTGAATACCCAACCCTAGATCTCTGAAATGCAACGAGAAATTGCGGCAGTATAGGAGAAACTAAAAGAGGAGGAAGTAGAACAAAATAGGCTGGAAGAGAAATTTAAGTGGCTGGAGCATAGAATAATTGGCAGTAGTGACTAAACAAACATGTGTATGTGTCGAGTGTAGTATTTTATCTTTATATTTTCTGTGTCAGGTATTTTCATTAGTTGTACTTAATATAAATTATGTTAAGTTGTTATGTTTGTGTTTGTGTTATAGTATTAAAATAACGAAGAACCGGAGAAATAAAAACATAATGCGCATATAATGTAAACAATAAATATTGTTGTTATTATTTACTGAATGTCATATGTACATAAAATACAAAAACATCAATGTGTACCACATCTTGTATGCTTTAATGCAACCGTTGGTTTGAGGCGCATTCCATCCCGCCCGTCTACGCTATCAGGATCATCCTCATCACATCGTCTCTTTATCGGAGGATGCGTTGCAGCATGATCATCAGTAGGGCTGGCAGGCTCGGTAGAACCTATAGAATAATAAGATATTTTAGTATATGATATATTTATATATATTAGTAATGTACGTGTTAAGTCACAAAAATTTAAATTGTCTTACCATGGTCTCGTTGGGCTCCTGAATATAATCATCCGTCGCAGCCAGGTCAGTATTGCACAAATTGATCTCCGTGAAGGGCGAGGATGATGCCTTAAAAAAAATAAAGATATTTATGGCTAATAAATGAGATAAAAACAAATATAAATAATAGTAATACAAACAAACCTGCGCCTGTGAAAGATCCTCAGCATCCCTCGATGATGAGCCATAACTCAACCGACGCCCACTATCCATATCTCGTGTCTGACGATCATCAGCAATGGTCGATGGGTCTGTAGCATCAGGAAACTACTAATCTCAATCCTCTCGTGTAATGGCCGTGCCCTCGATCAACAATGGAGCTGACGGGGTCATCTGCAAAGTCCCTGGAGTAAGCTGAAGGCTGAATGACGGCATATCACTATGAGCATGGTCTGGCTCATAGAGGTCACCCGGTTGATCAACTCCAACATCCTCAATAGGTGCCTCAACACCCCCTTACTGGGGACCACCTCCTCGCCGACCCCCACGACCTCGTGGGACACCCCTACCTCGTAGGGCACGCCTGCCACATCGACCATGTTTCGGCTCCACTACTGGCCCACGACGTTACTACTCTGGCACCACATAATCAGCGTGGTATCCTAAGCTCTCATCATCTCGGGCTCGCCTAAATGTTTGGAAAGCTAAATCGGCAACCCGTCGGCCATACTCATGCAAAGCGGCTGCTCCCTTACTGATATACTGCTGCATCTGCAGTCCCAACTGATGGAATTGATGTAGTCCAATAGCCTGCACAACATGTAAAATATAAATTACGGAACGCTAGGTTAACGTTATAAGTAAGTATACCAAATAACATAACAGTTCCTCATGCCTCCCGGCGTATGGAACGTACCGACCGCCAGCGCGATAAATGAGATTCCCGACAAAAAGTTGGGTAATGTTGCGGTACCAGGCTATATACTTATACTCACCATCCGGCTGATCAGGTGGAGGGGGCGGAATCAGGTCATGTCGCTGGTCCCAAGTATCGATCTGCGCCTCTAGCCATGTCATATATGTCTGGTCCACCCTGGAACGATCATCTCGCTGGTAATGTGTCATATTCTAAGCGGGCGGTGGCGGTACAAGCTGCAGGCGGCTAAACCGGCGAAGTACTCGCTCGGTGGCATGATGCTCGACTATATCAAGTTTGTAACGATCCGAACATTCATTTTAAGTGTATTATCCCCGATTCCCTATTTACTATTTCCCCCGTACCATTTTCTGCTTATGTGACTTACCGGGAGGTTTTGTTTTTGGGTTTCGGAGTGTTTTGGAACACTTAGTCCCTAAAACGGGAGCTTAAGTCTTAAGATTTTTTCCGTAGTCAGAACTGTGTGAAGACGACTCCGGAATGGAGTTTCGTCAGTTCTGTTAGCTTCATTGGGTAATTTTGGACTTAGGGGCGTGTCTGTATTATGTTTTGGAAGTCTGTAACTCATTTAGGCTTGAAATGGCGAAAGTCAACTTTTTGGAGATTTTGATCGGTAGTGGACTTTTTGATACCGGGGTCGGATTCTGATTCCGGAAGTAGGAGTAGGTCCATAATGTTGAATATAACTTGTGTGCAAAATTTGAGGTCAATCGGACGTGGTTTGATTGGTTTTGGTATCGGTTGTCGAATTTGAAAGTTTCAAGTTCTGTAAGTTTGAATCGGAGGATGATTTGTGATTTTAGCATTGTTTGATATGGTTTTAGGGCTCGACTAAGTTCGTATGGTGTTTTAGGATTGGTTGGTATGTTTGGTCGAGGTCCCGGGGGCCTTGGATGAGTTTCGGGTGCTTAACAGATTGAGTTTGGGACTTATGCAATTTGCTCGAGCTGCTGCACCTGGTGTAATCACACCTGTGCACTTTGGGCCACAAGTGCGGCACTGCAAAAGCATCCATGGAGCCGGAGAAGTGGTTTTGACCCTATCCAACTGGGACCGCAGGTGCGGCCAAAGATCCGCAGAAGCGGACGCGCAGAAGCGGAAGTGGAGCGCAGATGCGGGCTCGCAGAAGTGGCCCTTGTTCGCAGATGCGGACTCAGTCCCCCTTAAGTGATTTTGCACCTACAATGGAATTTCCGTAGGTGCAGTACTGCAGGTACAGTTGAAGGCTCACAGAAGCGAGATTTCTGGGCAGAAAAGAGGAAAAATTAGGGTTTGATTCATTTCTTCATTTTTGGACTTGGGAGCTCGGGAATTGGCGATTATTCGAGGGATTTTCAGAGAGAGCTTTGGGGTAACGATTCCTAAATCGTTTTTGGTTGTATTTCATTAATCTATAGTTGTTTCCTCTATTTAATTTCGGATTTGGATTGAAAAGTTGGAAAAATGGGGGATGAGTTCTCTAACTGAATTTCTGAGTTTTGATTGGGATTTAGACATCGGATTTGAATAATTTTGGTACGAGTGAACTCGTGAGTAAATGTGTGTTCGTATTTTATGACTTTTACCCGATTTCGAGACGTGGGTCCGGGTCGAATTTTTAAGACGGATTTTGGAATTTTTATTAAAATCTTGATTTTATTAATTAGATTAGTCTATTATAGTTGTATTTATGATATGTAATTATTTTTGGCTAGATTTGGGCCATTCGAAGTCAGGTATTCGTGGAAAAGGCATTGTTACCGATTGATTAAGCTTGGTTCGAGATAAGTGGCTTGCCTAACCTTGTGTGGGGGAAATTTCCTTAGAATTTGTACTGTCTTTGATATATGAGCACCGTGTACGTGAGGTGACGAGTACATACACGGGCTAATTGTGTAAAAACCCGATTGTTCTACTAAATAATAACCTGATTTCATTTTTATTTGAGTTTCATCAGCATGTGTAGTATCCTGCTAGATTAGAATAGAATGTCTACTTGCCCTAACTCTTTACTTGAACTACGTGCAGCATGTTTAGTGAATTTACCTGTCTTTCCTTAACTGGTACTTAGGTTGAACTGTAGAATTTTGTGCCGTAACTATTGAATTCTATTGTGTAGCTGCATATTTACTTTGGAACTACGGAACGGTATTCCGGGAGATCCCCCTGTACTACATATTTACTTTGGGACTATGGAACGGTATTCCGGGAGATCCCCATATATTGCATATTTACTTTGGGACTACGGAACGGTATTTCGGAAGATCCTCATGTACTGCATATTTATTTTGAGACTACGGAACGGTATTTCGAGAGATCTCCCTGCACATTTATGTTTGGGACTACGAGACGGTATCTCGGGAGATCCCCTGTTATTATCTTTGTGTACTGAGTTGTTGTCTTTTATGATTTCATTCCTGTTAAATTACAGTCTTTATTTTACTGCGGTATTTCATTCTACCTTGTTTTTATTATATATATATATACCAGTAGGGCCCTGACCTGACCTCGTCACTACCTGACCGAGGTTAGGCTTTACACTTACTGGATACCGATTGTGGTGTACTTATGCTACTCTCTGCATATACTTTTCATGTGCAGATCCAAGTGCTCCTTATCAGCCACACTATCAGTGAGCCGGGACAGCTTTGGAGATTTCAAGGTATATGTGCCGCGTCCACAGACCTCGGAGTCCCCTTCTACTCTTTCTTATGTCTGTTATCTTCTATAATTATCTTTTGTTAAGACTCTGATGTATAAAGACACTAGACTTTCCTTCTTTAGTTTGTGATTCATGATGTTCCGGATTTTGGGATTACTGTGTATTTTTGAACAACTAGTTGTTAAATTTATGTTTTTATTTCATTATTCCGTAATGTTAGGCTTACCTAATTGTAGGGACTAGGTGTTGTCACGACGTCATACAGAAGGAAAATTTGGGTCATGACAAGTTGGTATTAGAGCTCTAGGTTCGTAGGTGTCGTAAGTCACAAGCCGGTTTATTAGAGTCTTGCGGATCGGTACGGAGACGTCTGTACTTATCTTCGGGAGGCTATGGAACTGTTAGAAAAATTTCACAACTTTGATTCCTTGTCGTGCGAAAATTGTTGACTTCAAAATTGTGAAAATTGTTGACTTCAAAACGGGAGACTATTTTTGACTATAATAAAATTAAATAATTATTTTTTATAATTATACAATATGTAATTATTAAATATTCACGTATGGGTTTCGGACTCGATATTTGAGGCCTAGTAGCACCAAGACATCCTTAATTCTTGTGTTCATGATGAGAAAATTATCTCGATTTATCACTCAACATGTCTGTTGTTTTAAATGTTAGTTTAATATTGTATATCTTAGTTTTATTAATTTATATGTTAGTTTTATTATTTTATATGTTAGTTTTATTATTATATATTTTTGTTTATGACTCATTTATTTTTGACTATAATAAAATTAAATAATTAATTTTCATAACTATACAGGATTTAATTATTAAATATTTATATAACAATACTTAGTCTGGAAAATATTGTTGTTTTCTCATGTTATTTTCTTATGATCGTTGACTAGAATTGGACAGAGTTTGTGTTTGAACTATCAGCTTTTTTGACGTATTTTTGAGTATAAGAGATACTTAAATGATTAATTTCAATAACTACAAGGATAGACGTTAAAGGTCACTACATTTTACTACGCTAAAAGGGCATTACATTACAAATACAATTACTACATTAGGCCACAAGATACCACTAGAGGGAACTAAAGTAACAATTTATATATTTTACTAGTGTTTAAGTAAAGAAATAATCTAAATCGGATAAAAATAACAAATAAATTTAATCACAAAACATTCACGAAAATACATATACTACAGTAAAAAGTAACTAATTAACATTTTTTTAACAACTAATAATAATTTTTCTATTTTTACTAATTTTTATAGCACACTACTATAGTCCGGATAAAAATAATAAATTAGTTAAATTGCAAAACAATCACAAAACAACATAGAACACATTAAAAACAACAAATATGCATTTTTTATACTAGTTTTAACAAAAACTAAGTAGGAATATCTCGATTTTAAGTTTTTGGAAAATTGAAGATTTGGTGATTTGGAGCCGAAACAAGTAACCTACTCCGAGATAATGCCTTAGCTAGGACATGGGACCGAGAATCTGCACTTTTTGTAGGATCGGTGGGCTCCTCTCGAACTTTTTTTAATTAAAAATGGGGGGACCGCTATTTGTATTCTTTAATTGGGGGGGTGGGGGGGACGACACTGATTTGTGGGGAAGGGGACTGGACACCCTTTTATGTGGGTATAGCGCCCTTTATTAAGGCGTTATACTATAGCGTCTTAATAAAGAGTGTTATACTTTTCCGTTCATTTCAGGTTCAAATATAACGCCCTTTTAAAGGGTGTTATACCTTAACGGGAAAACAGCCGTTAATGCATAGCGCTCTTTAAAAGAGCGTTATATATATTTTGGTCACTATATTTGTTTTCCACACATTTTAGTTCTTTGAGTCCAAAAGATCCACATTTTGGTTTCGGGCTCTCTAAAATCAGCTTATTTTGAGAAGTGTTTTTTTTCAAAAAAAGTATTTTTGGTGAGAAACAGTTTGTATTTGAATAATTAATTTAAAAAGTACTTTTGAGCAGTAATTAGTGTTTGGTCAACCTTTTAAAAATTGCTTCGAAGTGTATTTTTCTCAAAAGTACTTTTGAGAAAAGTATTTTTGGAGAGAAGCTACTTTTTTCTTCTTCTCAAAAACTGATTTTGCTTATCCTCAAAAGCACTTTTTTTTCCTTCTAAAAGCTTGACCAAACATCTCAATTTTTGAAAAAAGAACTTTTGGCCCCAAAGAATTTTGTTATAAGTGCTTTAACAAGATCAGAAGCTAGCCAATGCTTAAGCATAGCTTTATGGAGAGATGAATGATTGAGATATTTTTTCTTTTTTTGGAATTTCTTTTGGTAAACCAAGAAATGTAATAGCATGTTTGGTGAAGCTTTGTTTTTGGGCCAAAAGTGCTTTTTGGGCCAAAAGTTGGGGTGTTTGGCCAAGCTTTTCGATGGAAAAAAGTGCTTTTGAGAAAAAGCAAAAGTAGTTTTTGAGAAGGAGAAAAAAATAGCTTCTCTCCAAAAGCATTTTTGTGAGAAGCACTTTTGAGAAAAATACACTTAGAAGCAGTTTTCAAAAGCTTGGCAAAACACTAATTACTGCTCAAAAGTGCTTTTCAAATTAATTAGCAAAACACAAACTGCTTCTCTCCAAAAGTACTTTTGAGAAAAGCACTTCTCAAAATAAGCTGATTTTAGAAGCATGGCCAAACAGGCTATAAATATGAAAACTTTACCAGATTAGGCTTGGGACTAACTGCTCCTTCCGTTTCAATTTAAATGATATATTTCACTTATCGAGAGTTAAACTATATGAAGTTTGATCAATATTTTAAAATATATTTTATTATCATATTCTCATGAGAAAAATTACAACTTATACTACTTTTCATATAGTTTTTGAATATCTAAATTTTAAATTTAAAATACTAAGTTGAACTAATTTAATTTATTTTCAAATGTTAGTCAAAATAACTCTCGGTAAGCGAAATGTGTCATCTAAATTGAAACATGTGGAGTACTAATTAATGCAAATCAAATTTCATAAGTTCCGGAACAAAATATCAGATATAGAGTTTATGACCATAAAGTAGGAAAGGAAACCAAATAAATTAAACCTTCAAAAATATTGATTGACAGGAATGACCCAAAAAAAGATTGATCTTTAAATATTGTCCACATTTTTAATGTATTTAAAAAATGACCTCCAACTATCAGATTAGTAGATTTTGTGTTATATTTACTCTACTTATATTGTTAATTGGTCACAAGCTTTACCGGTGGACATAACTTTCTGATTGCTCAATTGTTCGCCAAACTCTATCATATTTGTATGACTTTGTTTTATCTGCATTCGAACTATTAATTAAATTATTCACAAACTCTATCCAGCTAGCATGAATTTGTGGTTATTTTAATTGTTCACCAAACTCTGCCTGATTGGCATGATTTTATATTATTTATGATCGACCTATATGCGATTGGCATAATTTGCCTGGGTTGTTATATGAAACAAATCGCAATTCCAATTTCGATAAACCACCTAAAGACTATTCTAAATGATGTTGTTATAGCGGATAAATCTCAACTATCCTAAGGACAAAAGCTCCATTGCTTTCTCTGTCTACAGGAAAAGCCTGAAGTGCCATGCCTCTCTCATCCTAAAGTTAAAATTTAGGAAATTTTACCTCTTATAGCAAACTATTACACCTTATTTATTATAAAATAAAATTATTTTAAAATATTATTATCTATAGTTACCTTTTATATTTTATAGCAAAATAGGTATTTGTTGTATACACTACCATATAGGCGTGAAATACGCTATTTAAATTTTTTCTCTCTTTCTTTCAGTTAACACACGTTCTCTCTCAAATCACAACAAGATTTTTCTTCTTTCTCTCTCCACGATCTCTCTCTCTCACACATCAAGATTGTAGGAATAAATTTCTCAAATTGATCCTCAAAGTTTTTGCTCCAAAAGTTCGTGGTAATTGGTAAAGCTTTTGGACGGTTCACGCCAAATTACTCGGCCATTCTTCTTTTTCTCTTCACTCTTTTATTTAATTTTCGTCATTGTTAGGTTTTGAGGAAGAAATTTCAAATTTGACCTTCTATAGCTGATTCAACAACTCCGAAGAGGGTTACACGAGGTATACCCACAAAAACACTCAATTTTGATCGTTAGCGTCAGAATCGTCAGTGTCATCATCCACTATTGGCTCATCTTCTTAGGCGAACAGATCTGGTCTTGGCTACGCCGGAGAATATTTGAGAGCCGGATTTTTGTTCGTCCCCATGTTTAGTTTTAATACAATGTATACATTATTTTGCTTGGCCGGAAACAACCATCTCCGGCGAACTTTCTTCTCTTCTTTGCTATTTTACTCACACGCAATGACACAAATATATTATATTTGGTATAACTAAACTCAAATACATTGTATTATTGTACAAATACATTATTATTTTGCATGTATTTATGTATTCCGAAGGTTTGTATTTTTTTAATACAGCCAAACATCACTGTGTTTTGTGATTTTTTGTTGTTTGAATACAATGTATAACAGTGAATAATGAATATCTGTGAATTGAATACAGTCGAATTGAATATAATGGTATACATCCTATTTTTTGATTACCTTACTGTATTTATAAATAGAGTCGCGCGAAAACATGAAATACAACACTGTAGCAGCAAAATTTATGTAGAATTGATTTTGTTGAGTTAAATTAGGAGTGATACACGCTAATTGATCATGTTTCTGTTATTAAACAGCTAGACTCACCTATTATTTTAGGCGAATTACGCTACTGTATTCATGAATACAGTAGCGCGAATACAACGAATACAGTCGCGTAGCAACAAAATTTATGCAGAATTAATTTTGTTGAGTTAAATTAGGAGTGGTACACGCTAGGTGATTCTCTTTTCATTATTAAACAGTTGGACTCCCCTATTTTTAGGTGAATTTCGCTACTGTATTTGTGAATACAGTAGTGCGAATACAGTCGCACAACTGGATTTCCCTATTGTTTAGGTGAATTCTACTACTATATTCATGAATACATTAGGGAATACAGTAAATACAGTCACGTAACAACTAAATAATAGCAATATGAAGTAATTATGTATATGGTAGCTATAGAAAGTTAATAGCCACTAAACAATAATAGTTTCTTAAAATTCCTCTATAATTTAAAACCTTCTACAGTACTAGTTCCATTTGCATGGCCCAATAGTTTTATCTTATCTCTACGAAAATTGTCCACAAATATATTGTAACAGTCCAGCCCATTAGTGATATTGTCCACTCTGGGCCTAGGTCAGCACGACTTTAAAATGCGTCACTAAGGTCCAAGACTTGTTTACTTATATACCCAGCATCTCTCCCGTGTTTTGTTGATGTGGGATTCGCCTAGGGAGTCACAAACACTCCCCTTATGGACTCAGCGTCCTCGCTAAGGTTTGCCCTACCATCGTTCGAGATTGTACGCGGAGTGGCTCTGATACCATATGTAACAGCCAAGCCCACTAATGATGTTATCCGCCTTGAGTCTAGGTGTCACGACCCAAAATCTCACTAGCCGTGATTGTACCTGACCCAACCCACTAGGTAAGCCAGTTAACAACAAACCAGTTTAAATGATATTTATTAAGAGAAAAAATGATAATACAACTGAACTGTTATACAAGAATTCCCAAGGACTGGTAGTACAAATTATTAGCTTGTAGGATTTAGAGTTTACAAAGCTAGTATAAAATAAATACATCATTTGTCCGAATGTACATAAACAGATTTTTCATAAGTCTAGGGCTACCATAAACAAGAGGCAGTTGTAACTGGAACGCAGGTACGTCTTCAATGCTAGCTTCCACCATACACAGCAACATCAACGTCTAAAATCTGCACGCAAGGTGCAGAAGTATAGTATGAGTACAACCGACCCCATGTACTCAATAAATAACAAACTTAACCTTAGGTTAAAAGTAGTGACGAGCTGGGACAAAGGTTAGGGTCCAACTCCGATAACCAGCAACAATACCTAATAATATAACAAAGATGGTACAAGAAATAACTCAATAAATAAATGCTCAGCTCGTATGCAATTCCGAAAAAATAAACATTTTCTTTTCAAGTATAAAGTAAAACTCAAAGTTTTTGCCGAAATCACCAAAAATATAAGTAAGTCTGAAATCTGTGATTTTTCTCAAAAACTTTAACGACATATAAGAAATTTCATTATCATATGGCATGGGAAAAAATGCTTCTCTATGACTACATATCAAGTATGCATGCTTAATGCAATGCAGCACAGTGATGAACTCACGTACTCACACTTTCAGAGTACTCAATCTCATTGTCTCGCATTTTCACTTATCACGCTCAATATTCAGCACACTCAATCACTCGGCATTGTACAGGGCAGATTTAGCCCAAATATAAATGACAACTCGCGCACAGTCACTCGGTATTGTATATGGCCAATCCATCCCAAGGAAGATCCATCCCCCCT
>AWOL01S0042941.1:41407-58002 GCA_000715115.1 Nicotiana otophora
ATATATATATATATATATATATATATATATATGATAACTGACATACAGTCACGCAGTACTGTATAGGGCCAATCCAGCCCAAGGAAGATTCATCCCTCAATATAAATAATTAGGCAAGATCCATGCCCAGGGAAGATCCATCCCTCAATATAAATAATTAGGCAAGATCCATCCCCCAATATGATATCAACTGCGCTCATTATGGGTGTGCAGACTCCGGAGGGGCTCCTTCAACCCAAGCACTATAATAAGCCAAATTCAGGCATAAATCAATAAAACATGTTGCGGCGTGCAGACCGATCCCCTAAGTATCACTCACAATCAGGCCCTCGACCTCACTCAGTCATTAATATCTCCAGTCTCTCGGGCTCACAATGTCATGAAACTAGCCCAAAATGATGATATGATGTATCAAACAATAGCAACAGAGACTGAGATATGATATGCAATGAATGAACATGACTAAGTACGAAATTACAATTTAAACATATAATTCGACAGCAGAAATGATCTCAGAGGATCCCAATAATACCAGCATCTGCCTAAGCATGATTTCTAACATGAGTCCCAACTCAGTTTCTCTAATACATGCAAAATACATGGAAAATACAAGTCAATTGGCTACACAGCTCTACGAAATCGATCGAGCCTTAATTTCTACGGTGCAAGCCCACACGCCCGTGATCTAGCATGTGTGTCACCTTCAAACAAATCACATAACACGTATAATCAGGGTTCATATCCTCAGCTCCAAGTTTAAAAGTGTTACTTACCTCGAACAAGTCAAATCTAATATCGAGCAAGCCAAGCGATGCTCCAAAACTTCCATTCCGCGCGCACCGACCTCCAAGCGGCTTGAAACTAGCCAAAAGCGACTCAAATACATCAATTAATGCCCAAGGAAACAATTTCAAATGATAACGGCCGAATCCTTAATCAAAAGCCCAAAATCGGCCCAAAAGTCACACCTAGGCCCGCGTCTCGGAACTCGATAAAACTTATACAATCTGACAACCCATTCAATTACGAGTCCAACCATACTAGTTTCACTCAAATCCGACTCCAAATCGATATTCAAATCTCAAAAATTCGTTATATGAAACTATAGAGAACTCCTCTGATTTCTCTTTAAAATCAATAATCCAATGCATAAATGAAGATTAATTCATGAAATATAATCACAAGTGAGTCAAGAATACTTACCCCAAGTTGTGTGAAAAAGTTCCTCTCCAAAGTCGCCCAAACCGAGCTCCAAAATCCAAAAATGTGAAACAAACGACCAAAACCTCGAGGCGTGTTTGCTTCTGCGAACAATTTAGCCGCTTCTGCGACCTAAAGCATGCTTCTGCGGAATCAACTGGAGAAATGGCTCTTCGCACCTGCGGAAAAACATCTACTCTTGCGACATTGCAGGTGTGATATTAATCGCGCATCTATGCAGACGTCCGCTCCTGCGCCTCAGCCATCGCTTCTGCGATAACGCAGATGCAACCCAAAACTTCGCATCTGCTATGCTTTCAAACATAGACCTTTTCGCTCCTGCGACCACTCTGCCTCTTTTACGGCTCCGCACCTGCGCCCATAGCTCCGCAGGTGCGGTCACACAAGAATCCCTGCCAAACAAGCCTTAACCAAATAGTTCCAAAATGATCTGCATCCTGTCTGAAACGCACCCGAGCCCCTCGGGACCCCGTCCAAATATACCAACAAGTCCCATAACATAACACGGACTTACTCGAGGCCTCAAATCATACATTACAACATCGAAATGATGAATCGTACCTCAAATCAAAATTTAATAAACTTTGAACTTTCAACTTCCAAAACTCACGCCGAAACATATCAAATCAACCCGAAATGAACTCAAATTTTGCACACAAGTCTCAAATGACATAACGAAGCTATTCTAATTCCTTGAACCACAATCCAAATCTGATATCATCAAAGACAACTTCCTATCAAACTTATAAACTTTTCGATTCTTCAAATTTCTAATTTTCGCCAATTACTGCCGAATCCTTCTAGAAATATCCAAAAGCAAATCCGGGCATTCAAAATCACCATCCGGACCTAACAGAACCATCAAAACTTCGTTCCGAGGTCAAATTTACAAAAGTCAAACTTAATCACATCTTCCAACTTAAAGCTTCAATCATGAAATTCTTTCTTCCAAATCGATTATGAATAACCTGAAAACCAAAACCGACAATTCACACAAGTCATAATACATCATACGGAGCTACTCATGCCCTCAAACTACTAAGAGAAGTGCAATTTCTCAAAACGACCGGTCGGGTCGTTACATCCTCCCCACTTAAACATATGTTCATCCTCGAACGTGCCAAAAGTTATTCCAAAGCCATCGAACCGCCATGTGACCTTACCGTGTACATACCGAGGGGTGATCTCACGTCACCTTATTCCATATAGGCCCGACAACACAACATAACTGAAGATCATTACTTCGACCTTAGCCCGTAAACTTTAGAATCCAATTTCCAACATCCAGAATTTTCTATAAGACCCGAATCTCGCATCTACACATTGTATAAGTCTGAACCAGATGGATCAAGTCATAACCATAACCCAATACAAAAATCACATGATATACCACATAACTCAAATACTCATAGCGATAACTTTCGATCATCATAGCTGCTCAAAACAAACCCGGTACTGGTAATAAACCTCATGTCAAACAAAACCTCGCTCTAAAACCTTCGTACATGGCCGATGATGAAATAAACGCGCAAAAACTCATAACCACTCATCAGATCAACAAGACATAGAACTCCCTCTTTTTCGACAAGAACTATAGCCAATTTCTAGGCCGATCAACGACATTATCCTTCCAAATATATCAAAAACAAATCCAATAGCACCCATTCTAGGTCTGATGACCTCATCTCATCTCATCACACAAACACTCTAGTGACATGCCATATCAATACAACCTAAAACCACAACCTATGTAATCCGTGCACCAATAAGCAACAACCCAAATGTACTCAATCATGGAAAATGACTCAATCGAGAGAATCATCCCGCAAGTTCAACAAGTACCACCGCAATGCTACAAACCCATCTTACATAGTAGAACCAAGACACACGAATCTAACATAAAGGATCATACCCCGACATAACCTAGCTGCAATGCGTGACCACATCCAAACACGGATCCATATGAAATACCTCAAGCCACCATGCTCAAAATCAATAACTACACGTAATTCGACATCAAATACCCGAAGTGTATGACCATAACTACGGAGAAGCAAATAGCACAATATACCACAGTCCGGAGAGAACATAACCAAGGCACAATCAACCATTCGACACCCCAATAACTATCTCGCTCAAATCTCGCTACAAGACCCAAACAGAACCGCACCATGTGTGCATATAACCAATAGATCACAACCTTTCGTCACATAGAAGAGTAACTCATAGAACATATCGAGTACAAATGAGCTTAACTCTAACCGAATGGCACATCCTTTAACCATGGCAGTACGGAGTCAACCAATCTGACCAGGTGTAGAATACGCATCCTCATTTGGCCTACCAATGGGCCCCAAATCAACTCTGGTCATCCACAAATAGATAAATAACCCTCTGAAAGTCCACAATGACCTAACCATAACACATACCATTCCCTAGCTAGCTTTGGCCATAGAGCATATGAATCACCCTATCTGATCCCAACTCCATTGCCCGAATGTCTAACACATCTCTCATACTTGATCATCGTACGAGAAATACTTTGATAATTCTTCCGTGCCATATAGCAAAATCTGAATATCAGCATTAGATCAACCAGGCATGTACCGCAACACGAATGAAGCATCCGTAGGTCAAAACACAATGCGCCTTCTGAAATATGCACTCATCTCAGGAAATACCAAGTAGTAATAGCCTTCATCTATACGTTTGAAACCGTCCATGTTGTATAAGAATTCATGATCTTCCCTTCAAAACTGAATCGTGACCTTGCACATATAAATCTCAATCCCACATAACACACCACATCTATCATGCCATCATAGAAAAAGTACGAGAATCTCATAATCAACCCTGAGTCGCAAGCAAACTACATACTCAATTGGCCAGGAACCTTCCATTTGATCTCATCCGGGAGAAAATCACAATACGCAACATGTTCCTCAAGCCGATAGGAAATATCCATCTCAAATCATGGTATAAACCATCCAGAACTCTTCGAAATCTATTTGCACATAACCAAGCCATTAGGAACCGATTGTTTTATCTGCATTCGAACTATTTATTAAATTGTTCACAAACTCTATTCAGCTCGCATGATTTTGTGGTTGTTTCAATATTTCACCAAACTCTACAAGATTGGCATGATTTAATATTATTTATGATCGAATGATGTTGTTATAGCAGATAAATCTCAACTATCCTAAGGACAAAAGCTCCATTGCTTTCTTTGTCTACAGGAAAAGCCTGAAGTGCCATGCCTCTCTCATCCTAAAGTTAAAATTTAGGAAATTTTACCTCTTATAGCAAACTATTACACCTTATTTATTATAAAATAAAACCATTTTAAAATATTATTATCTATAGTTACCTTTTATATTTTATAGTAAAATAGGTATTTATTGTATACACTACCATATAGGCGTGAAATACGCTATTTATATTTTTTCTCTCTTTCTTTCAGTTAACACACGTTCTCTCTCAAATCACAACACGATTTTTCTTCTTTCTCTCTCCATGATCTCTCTCTCACACACATCAAGATTAAAGGAACAAATTTCTCAAATTGATCCTCAAAGTTTTTGCTCCAAAAGTTCGTAGTAATTGGTAAAGCTTTTGTTCGATTCACGCCAAATTACTCGGCCATTCTTCTTTTTCTCTTCACTCTTTTATTTAATTTTCGCCATTGTTAGGTTTTGAGGAAGAAACTTCAAATTTGGCTTTCTATGGCTGATTCAACAACTCTGAAGAGGGTTACACGAGGTATACCTACTAAAGCACTCAATTTTGATCGTCAACGTCAGAATCGTCGGTGTCATCATCCACTATTGGCTCATCTTCTTAGGCAAACAGATCTGGTCATGGCTACGCTAGAGAAGATTTGAGGGCCGAATTTTTGTTCGTCTCCATTTCTAGTTTTAGTACAATGTATACAGTATTTTGCTTGGTCGAAAAAAGCCATCTCCAGCGAACTTTCTTCTCTTCTTTGCTATTTTAGTCACACACAATGACACAAATACATTATATTCGGTACAAATAAACTCGAATACATTATATTTTTATATAAATACATTATTATTTTTGCCTATATTAATGTATTCTGAAGGCCTGTATTTTTTTAATACAACCAAAATATCACTGTATTTTGTGATTTTTTATTATTTGAATACAGTCGAATTGAATACGGTGAATTGAATACAATGTGTAATAGTGAATAATGAATATCTATGAATTGAATACAATCGAATTGAATATAATGGTATACATCCAATGTTTTTTTTATTACCTCACTGTATTTATAAATACATTCGCGTGAATACATGAAATATAACACAGTGGCAGCGAAATTTATGTAGAATTAATTTTGTTGAGTTAAATTAGGAGTGATACACCCTAATTGATCCTTTTTTCTTTATTAAACAACTGGACTCACCTATTTTTCGGCGAATTTCGCTACTGTATTGATGAATACAATAGCGCGAATACAGCTGCACAACTAGACTCCCCTAGTATTGTATTCATGAATACAGTAGCACGAATACAGCGAATACAGTCGCGTAGCTGTGAAAATTATGTAGAATTGATTTTGTTGAGTTAATTAGGAGTGGTACACGCTAATTGATTCTCTTTCCGTTATTAAACAGTTGGACTCCCCTATTTTTAGGCGAATTTTGCTACTGTATTCTTGAATATAATAGTGCGAATACAGTCGCACAGCTGGATTCCACTACTTTTAGGCGAATTATACTACTATATTCATGAATACAGTAGCGAATATCGCGAATACAGTCGCGTAACAACTAAATAATAGCTATATGAAGAAATTATGTATATGGTAGCTATAGGAAGTTAATACCCACTAAACAATATTGGTTTCTGAAAATTCCTCTAAAATTTAAAACCTTCTATAGTACTAGTTCCATTTGCATGGTCCAATAGTTTTATCTTATCTCTACGAAAATTGCCCACAAATATATTGTAACAGTCCAGCTCATTAGTGATATTGTCCGCTTTGGGCCTATGTCAGCACGACTTTAAAATGTGCCACTAAGGTCCAAGACTTGTTTACTTATATACCCAGCATCTCTCCCGTATTTTATTGATGTGAGATTCGCCTAGGAAGTCACAAATACTCCTATTAGGGACTCAGCATCCTCGCTGAGGTTTGCCTTACCATCGTTCAAGATTACACGCAGAGTGGCTCTGATATCATATGTAACAGTCCAACCCACTAGTGATGTTGTCCGCTTTGAGTCTAGGCCCGCATGATTTTAAAACATGTCACTAAGGTCTAAGTCTTGTTTAGTTATATACCTACCATCTCTCCTGTGTTTTGTCGATGTGAAATTCGCTGAAGGTGTTATATTTATATAAAGACAACAATTGAGTTTTTCAACTAATATGGACAATTTAACAATTAGTATTAACAATTTAATTAAATATTTTTCCATATCCTGTTTACATTGAGCTGAGGGTCATAAACCTAAACTGCAATGACAATTACGATCGCTCGATGGTCCATTCATCTTTGTACTAGTAACTTACATGATGCTCTTTGTATATTATGTGCTACTCCTATAAAAGTTATAAAAATATTAAAAAGGCGAGATTGTATAACATTATTTTATCAAACAAACTCTTTTTGATTATTGTAATTTCTTAAAATTGTCCTTGATAACTAAGTAGGCGTTTGGACATAAGAATTGTAAAATTTTAGAAAAAAGTGATTTTTTAAAAAGTGAAAGTGATATTTTAAAATTAAAGTTGTGTGTTGAACATGAATACAATTTGGAGCTTTTTTTGAATTTTTGTGAGTGATTTGAAGTGAAAATTCTAAAAAACAGTTTTTTAGAATTTTTCAAATTTTAGAAAAATTTTGAAATTCAATTTCAAGTGAAATTTGAAATTTTCATGAACAAGCATTTATTCCGAAAAGAAGTAATTTTTTTCTAAATAAATGAAATATTTCTTATGGCCAATCGGACCCTAAATAAGTAAAATACTATTGTCAATTTTGTGCCTATTTAATACATTCAGATGATTAGGGGTGTTCATGGTTCAGTCTGAGTCGGTTTTTTTCTAAAAAGAAACCAAATCAAGTAAGTCAGTTTTTTAAATATTTGAACCAAACCAAACCAATTAAGTTGGTTTTTTATCAATTCGGTTTTTGTCGGTTTTTCGGTTTTTTTGATTATTTATCGATGTTTTCTTAAATATGAGACATACATTACCAAACGCATATTCCGACGACTACATTTTCAATGTAACACTATCAGACTAATTGTTCTTTGAGAAATCTACCATTTACTAAGATATATTGATGATAATTTACTCAAATAGTGATGAATAATTTAAGTACTCAATTAAAAATTGATTATTTTTAACATGAAATAAATTCTTGTACTTAGCAAAAGAAAACTAACTGTCAAACTAGAAGACAAAGAATTAGATTATTATAATAACAAAGAATATATATATATATATATATAGCTACTTTTATAGTCGGTTTGGTTCATTTTTTCGGTTATTTTTTATTAAAACCAAAACCAAATCAAATTTGATCGATTTTTAAAATTTAAAACTAAAACCAAACCAAAACTAAAAAATATCGATTTGGTTCAATTTTCGATTTGGTTCGATTTTTCGGGTTTTTATGACCCCTACGGATTATCACAAAAAATAATGCAAGAGGGAGAATTTATTAGTGGAAGATTTGCTAGCGCGCGTGTTGTCACTTACTGGCACCGCAAGTGGATTCAAAACTCCTTGGTTCCTGCCCCACTATATCCCATTTTCTATCTCTCTCTCTCTCTTGCGATTCATTATATATAAACTGGGCTGCCTCCATTGGTCTAGTCTCTCTCCTCCTTTCACTCAATTCCTTTTGATTCTCTTTACATATACATCACTGCTGCTTCCTTTTGCTAACCCTTTTTCTTAATGGAAGCACAAGGGAGAATGTGCCGGTATAATTAAACCTTAAAGAAGCAGCAACCTTTCAATCAACTAATTAAAGCTATTCCAAACTTTTGTGAATCCTTACTTTTAATTAAATAGCCCCAATCGAGCTTTATTACAAGTGTTTAATAGGTCGTTTTTGTGGCTATTTTGGTGATGGCGAAGAACTTGGATGATTATGAGTTTTGGCTTCCTTCACAGTTTCTCACTGACGATGACCTTCTAATGGACTTCAACATTAACTCTACAGGAGAGAGAAACAACGGCGCACGTGATTTTCAACATCGGTTTAACCAGTTTGGACTTCACTCGGACCTGAATTCGCCCGTTGAATCCGCAGTCGGGTCAGTGGATACAGAGTGTGATGAAGAAGAGTATATCACTGAGTTAACTCGCAAAATGGCTCACTCCACACTTCATGACTCCGGTTTCGGCTATCAAAACACAAAGGTATCACTTATTGTTTGGTTCCTTTTTTTATTTTTTTCTGGCATGAATTTTGCTTTTGGCTGTTTGAATTTTTGGGGTTTTTGCTTTTTCTAGGGCTGGAGTTTGTCAGGTTCACCTCAGTCGACGTTATGCGGGTGCAAACAGGGGTCAAGCAGTGAAAGTCCAAACTGCACTTCACAGGCCACTTCCCCGCTGCCAATGAACCAAAACGATAGGGCTTTTGACCTTATTTATGCGGCTGCTGATGAGGTGGCTAGACTTAGGATAATGGACGATGCAGCTGGATTTTATCAGACCAAAACTGGATTAACTGCTACGCCCGAGAAAACTAGTACAGTCCCTGTAGCCCCAAACAAGTCTAAGCAATTTTTCGGGTCATTGAACTCAAATCAGCTCTCTTACCAGCAGTTACAAGTAGCTCAAGTAAGTGTTCATATTCTGTATTAGTGTTGCTACTATCTATGAGATTCAGTCCTCTGAATATTCTACAGTAGTGAAATAAGCTGAATTGATGCTTTCCTTTTCTTTTATTTTCCTTTTAGTTCATGTATTTAATTATCTACGAAATACAGTTTCAGAGATTGAAACAACAACAAATAATGAAGCAAGGGCAAGGAGTAGTGGGTTCGGGCAAAGGTGGATTTGGGCAGTATATGGTGAACCAGAACCACCAGAAACTGGGTCAGAGCAGAGGCCAAAATGGAGTTGCTAGGCCTATGAATTCTTCAATTTCTAGTTGGCCCACTTTGCAACAGTCTCAACAACAGCAGCCTGGCTCAGGGATGCACGCTGTTTTTCTAGGAAATCCTGGTCCCAACAAGGAGTGTGCTGGGACTGGTGTTTTCTTGCCTAGAAATATTGGAACACAAACTGAAACTAAGAAGAAACCAGGTACAGTACTTTTTTAAAATAATTTTTTCCCTATTATGGTTTCATCAGTAGATAGATATTAACTAAATTATGTCATTGATTAGTGTAAAGTTGTTATGTGTATTGCTTTAATTTACTCTATGCAAGTGGGCATGGATTTGAAAAACTGGTACTTAATGACTTAATGTGGAAGATTTGATTTTAAATATTTCTTGATGGTCTCTTGGCACTGATAGTGGAAGCTGACCCTAATTTTGGACTGTTCTTTAGTGTCAGCTTCGTGTCATATGGATGATTTTCGACTCTTTAAATTTAGATGACATTTTTTTGTTGCTTCAAAAAAAAAAATACATTTCTATCATCAGAAATAATTCAATTTTAAACTATTTATTTTACATATTTTAGCTTAAATGAAAAGTTTTTATAACTACAATCCCAAAAATTTTTTACTCCTTAATCTTTTAATACCACAAGTTTCAATTTTATTTTTTTTATTTAAACAGGGAGGTAGTATGTGTTTAGGGTAGGTGTAAACATCAAAGACCTATTCAATTTGTACCAGCTAATCCATTTGACCATAAGTAGGTGTATCATTTTTCTCCATTTATTTACTGAAGTGTGACTTTGTGTGTTCAATTTGTTATGGTAAGCTGATGTGTGTGCAAAACTTTTTGTTGTTATCCATGCGGTCATGCACTTTTTGAATATGAATCCGTTTTCTGAAATTAGCAGGGAACACGACAGTTTTACTACCAGACAGAGTGGTCCAGGCCCTGAACTTGAATTTGGAAGCTATGGACGCTCGGTCGCAGCCTCAGGTTCAACCCAGGTGTTATAATGGTGGAAACGGCTCAATTCCAGCTAGTGGTCCGAACTATCGGAATAATACACAGCAAAGAAATAACAATAGAACGGAAAATACTTACTCACAGCGAGCTACAATGCCACAAGAGCTACTTCTTCCACAGGACTGGACTTACTGACCATTTTCAAAGAAAGATTTTACAGTATGAAGTTTTAGAAGCAGAGGAGATTTTGTTGTATTAGTTTTTGATGGTAGAGATTTGGGGAAGAATAGGGTAGATAGTTTAAGAAGAATATGATGATCATGAAAAGAATGTTTGGTTTAGATTTAGAGAATTATTACTAGTTACTAGTAATGAAAGAATAAAAGTATTGTAGTTTGAAGTGATGAAAAGGAGAGAATGTCGGGTCATGTTTTGCTTGGAATTACAACCTTACTTTCCTCAATTTTATTGCCAAATGTTTTGCAGAAAAATGATATTTAAAACCCCTCTACGGCCTTGTAAGGCAGGGGAATTGACCAAGAATTATACCATTAATTATTTATTTGTCCCTGTACAACCATCTATTGTCATTTGCTTTGTCATATTCCATTGTGTTTAGAGTCAAAAGTATGAAAGAGAGCTAACGTGCCTAAAGATCTTTGTTCACTTCACTTCACAGCAATAGCACATGCGACGCCACACTGGCACTTTGACCATAATGTTTGTCTCTGAAAAACTTCCTTTTTTGTTTTTGATGTTTGTTTGACCATTTTAGATGTTCCTAAAATATTACTCTACTATTTTATTGCACAACTAGTCATACTTGTGCGAGGGGGCTTAAAGTTCCTCCATCTTCAAATTTTCCTTTGCCCAATAGTTCAAGTTTACTTATTTGATAAAATAGTTCAAGTGTGAATGACACATTCAAGATGTGATTGAAGTATTCAAATGAAACAATATTAAAACGAGTGTCTAAGGGAAAAGTAATAACTTTAAAGAATGTCAATATATGAACTAGCAAATTGTGTATGCTTAAAGCATTTAATACTGAAGTGCATACAATCAATAGATTGTCATTTTCAAACCACGTGGTCTGTATATGTGGGGGCAAATTACTTGTATGAATTGTAGCTGACGGTCGTGGAATGGTTTGTATTGCTTAAAGGGAAAGAATTGTGTGGTTGGGGTGATGTAAATCGCCAAATACTGAAAGAAATCACGTTCATTTAATTTGTTTCTTATTTGGAAGTTGAGTTGTGGCCATTGACTAACACATAGTGGGCAAATTGACCATATATCACGAAATTTTTTGTGAACTATCTGAGATCTTTTATGCATAATATTTCCACGGTGGTTTACTTAAATTTTAAAATTCAATTAAACTCAATTGTATCGATCCACTCCTTATGTTTTTATTAAAGAAATGTACATTTTTAGCCGTTCTTAAAAATAATGACCCACAAAATATATATATGTTTTGTAGATATATATTATATACATATTTTATATAATTTTTGGCTAGTCAATACAATTAATTTCGACCAATCGGCCACTTTTTATATTTTGCCCCTTTTATTATTCTGAGGAAGGATGCTAACCATGGAATGAGAATGATAGTGCAACATTCTTATGATCCTCTACACACGATGTTATTTGATTCATCTTTAATTGACATCTCTTATTTTGCAAACCCTAGTTGTGTTCTAATTAGCATCCCTAAAAATAAATATTTATAATATAAGAAGAATCAACCCAAATAGTTGTCTACCCAACCACTTAAACTAAAAATAGTCGATGGAGGTATAATTGATGCATAATTTATGTATTATATGTATATAATTATGTATAATCAATGTATATGGCTAGAAAAAGTAAACAGTAAATATGACTGGGGCATTTGTATCTATACCCAGTTTTTGGGTCACCTTTTAACTTATACCCGCTTTGCAAAAGAAATTGCAAGCGTACCCACTTTTCGCGTAACTTTAGACATACGGGACTGAAGTAGCAAAAATTTATGTCTGAAGTTTGAACTTCAGAATATTTTGCCTGAAGTGTAACAAAACTTCAGATATTTTTGCCTGAAGTTTGGCCTGATTTGCAAAGGCAATCACGCAAATTTCAGTTCATAATGTAATGACAAACTTCAGTTCAAATAAACTACAACATGTTTGGGCTGAAGTTTTTATTTTGTAATTGCTAAACTTCAACATTCTAGGAGATGAAGTTTGTTTTGTAATTGCTGAACTTCAGCATTCTAGGAGCTGAAGTTTTTGTTTATATTTGCTGAACTTCAGCATTCTTAGAGTTGAAGTTCTAAACAACAATGAATTTAATAGATCATGATTAGCAACGATTGATGCTGTTCATTTCAAAGATTAAAGTATGAAAAATATTTTCGACATGAAAACAAGTTACTACAGATAAATTAGAACCAAAAACCAATGTGTCTGTAAAGCTAAAATATCTAAGAGGTTAAATTATTGTGAATAAGACCAAACTGAACATAATGGTACAAGCATATATGTATGAATCATCAGACTAGATCGCATAACAATATCTCAAGCTTCAACATTCAGAAAACGAAGGAGGAGAAAGAGGCCTGAAGTTGTTTAAAAAGTGGGTATAAGTTAAAACTTTTTTAAAAAGTGAATATAGATTAAATGGGGGCGACCAAATAGAGCGCCCCGTGCAATTTTTACCAAATACAACACTTACTCGACGGGCCCACAGCCCAAAACAATAATTATAAAAGACCAAAACATCACATAGTCACATTATTTAGGGTTTTTCATTAAAGGACATACAAATTCACTACGCGACAGCGGCTTGAGTTTTTTGTTTATTTCTTCTTTTTGATTCGGTAAGATGAATCCACCAATAGTCCAGTAGTCTCTCATTGAATTGATGCAGTAGTACTTGAAGAACATAGATTTAATTGCACAAGTGCATGTTTTTTGTATTATTGCACGATTTTATGGTTTGAGTGATGACTTTTGCTTGTGGATAATTTTTTAATCTTGCAAATACTTGTATTTTCCTTTCAATTTTCGTTATCTAGTAGGAGAACTTTTCTGATTCATTAGATTTCGTGGTGGATGTTGTGCTTCTCTATTTTAATGATTTAGTTGTAAATGTTACAGCACTAAATCTGTAAATTGCATTTGCTTTAGTTTTTTCTTTACCATGTTTGCTCTTTTTCTTGAACTGTAGACACTGTTTCCCCTCACGATTGATAAAGTTTGCCATAATAGATTTAAAAGGGGTATCGGATATTTACCTTGTTCTGGAAAAAGGATGCTCGTGAATTCATTGATGAAATTAAAATCATACACTTAAATATATACTGTATTTGATAACTCAATATCAAGAATGTGTTTGACCAAAGAATAGACCGAGACATTCCTTGGCGGGTGAAATAGCCCATAGCCCGTTTGGCCAAGTTGCAAAAATCACGTTATTTGGCGAAGTTTTTTTTCTCAAAAGTGCTTTTATCAAAAATACTTTTGTTGAGAAGCAGTTTGTGATTACTAATTAATTTGAAAAACACTTCTGAGCATCAATTAGTGTTTGGTTAAGCTTTAAAAAACTACTTCTAAATATATTTTTCTCAAAAGTACTTTCAGAGAAAACTTTTTTCTGTTTTTCCAAAACTGCTTTTGCTTCTCCTTAAAAACATTTTTTTTCCTTTCAAAAGCTTGGCCAAACACCTTAATTTTAGAAAAAAAGACTTTTGACAAAAAAAAAAAGTTTTTGCCTCAAAAGAAGCTTGACCAAACAGGCTACTAATACATTATAAACTTTTTTTCCGAAACTTTTACATATATGATATAGGTTTTCTAACAGTTTGTATTACGTACTTTTTTGTTTCAGGCTATTGAGAAACTATTCTGCACAACGATTTTCTTAAATATGGAGGTTAGTCTACTTTCCTCTAGGTCTTTTTTTTTCGTTTAATATTTTATCATTCATGAGTATGGAATTTGTGGGATAATTCCCAACCGAATCTTCCCTTTGCTCTTATGTGTACTGGGGTTATTCAGCACAACCAACCAAGTTATGCTAGACATTGTTTGCTTTGGGCTTGTACTTATGATATGCCTTATTGCGCCCCATTTTAGCTAGGTTAAAAAAAAGTGCAACATTTTAGTGGTTTCAGGATTTTGTTATCAAATTAGAAGTTGTCACCTAACTATTTTTAAGGTGAGTTAGGCACCTGCAATATTAACTGAAGTATTGCGAATAGCCTAATTCCATTAGGCTTAAGTTATCAGAAATACTAGGTAAGGGTTCGATTTATTTTAAGAAAAAGATATAAGACATTCCATAAAATCTGCATACAAAGGCTGTTTATTTTCTGAATTTAGGTTTATTAAGGACTTGTGAAGTATTCTAAGCATTTAATATTTTACAAGTGTGGCTAGGCATTCAGCCATTTACTGACTCTCCTCACCCACCGATATCCAAAGGTACGACGAAGCAATAGATAAATCAATAATAACACGCCACAACGAACTGAACATGTTCACAACAATTGTTTCTAACTATTTTTGCAGATAAGAAAAGTCAGTGCTGAGCAAGTTTATATTGTGCTCTTACAAAATGACACTCTTGTGCCAAGAGAGAAACTAGAAAAAGCACTTGAGATTATATCTGAGACTTGCTGGGAAGGTGATGTTAAAGAAGCAAAAGGGAAGAGATTAGAGCTCTGTGCCATGTGCAGCCTGGATGTTGATACATATCAAATGGTAAGACCAGGGGTGGAGCTAATGTGTAGGTTATGAATTCAGCCGCACTCAGTAACTTTGGTTCAAATTATGTATTTGTTTTAAGAATTTGATTGAATATTGTATAAATTATTAATTTAGATCTCAATAACTTAAAAGAAGTAGGAGATCGAACCAATAATTAAGCTTCAAATTTCGGTTCCGCCTCTGGTGGGGACATCCTGCGAAGTGGTTGGACAGGCACCCACCAGTGATGAAAAAGCATCAAACTCTTCACTTGTTGGATCAGTTGTGTTTTAGTTTCCTCGCTTTATTATTTTGGTAAATTTTGATCCTCTATTATTTGACCATATTGCCTAATGTTGATCCGTTATTATTTGGAAAAACAAATTAGTTGATACACTACCTCCTAATATTACAATACAGATAATCAGTAAGACTAGACTCAAGTTACAGAAAACATAGTGCTTTTTGTTTAACACTAGTTATTTTAATATCAGTGAGACTTTAATTTGTGACGCACAGGTGGGAGTATGGCTGTCCAACGGGCTGGGACGGGCCGGGACGATGACGGGACAGGACGAAACGGAACTGGACAAACGGGACGAAACGGTAGGCCCATCCCGTCCCGCTAACAAACGGGATGGGACGGGACAGGACGGGATGGACGGTAGGCCCACCCCGTCCCGCTAACAAACGGGATGGGACGGGAAGGGTTCGCGGGCCTTAAGTGCCGTTTTTAAAAAAATATTATTTAAGCATTGAGTTTGGCAACTGATATTCTTTTGACAATGACTAAGTTTTTAAAGTTTGCAACATCTAGTTTTTTGACTTATTTAATAAACTTAAAAATTAAACGAAAATTAGGAAACTAAGTAAAGAATTATAAAATATTAAAACAAAAGACTTGTAATGAAATATTCTAGCAATTATAAATATATAATAGAGTTATAATTTATTTAATATAATTTCAATCCATTAAGTAACTAAGTAAGAGTGTAAGACAATTCATAAAACAAATTCAACGCTTGGAGCCTTTTATTTTATTAATAGAACTTTCAAATCTCACATACAAATATAATTTTTTTGAAGAGCACCTAATCTACGCAGCCGCCTTCTAGGAAGGGTTCTGTTTGAACTAGGCCTCTTAGTAGCCAATTACAAATTATCATACTAATATTTGTAAGCTCGTATATAACTTCGTTGTAACTTATTTATAATTTTTCTCGAACATTGTTCTAGAATTGGCAATGTTGATTGATGTTCCATGAGTTTCATACCGTCATCGCTCCCAGTGCTAAGTATCTCATTGTATTCTTTTTCTTCCCTAATGGTTAATTTTTCAAAATCAAGATTTCTTCTTTCTGAATTACTCCAATCTATGAATAATACGGAAATCTCTAGGCTATTATCCGCTAATGAATGTCTATGATCTCCGATTTGAAATCTTGCCGCGCTAAAAGCACTCTTCGATGCTACTAATGGTGCTTGAATAGCAAAGATATCTCGGGTCATTATTAAAAGTGTTGGAAAAGCCTTGCCACACTCCCTCCACCATGCCAAAAGTTGTTCGTTGCCTTCT
>AWOL01S0042942.1:7259-18430 GCA_000715115.1 Nicotiana otophora
GGGGGGGGGGGAGGGGCAGAGATTGGCTTTCACGTTCGTGTCTGCGTACCAGACCTCGCGTTCTCATAGGCTAGTTTTGCTGGGAGTCACAACGCGGGGTTCTAGCAGTGTTCGCGTAGTGTGATTTTGGGCAGCTGGTGATTTTATCTTCGCGATAGCAAAGAGGGTCCCGCGATCGCGAAGTGGAACCCCTGGACAGACTTATAAGTACTCTATTTTGAGGGCTTTTGTTATTTTATCAGTTTTTAAATTAGAGAGCTCGGTTTTGGGAGATTTTGGAGGAGATTTTCACGATTTGGATTGGGGTAAGTATTCTTGACCCCGATTTAGTTATATTTCATGATTCCATCCTTGTTTTTATCATTTAATTGATGATTTGAATTGGAGAAATTGGGGTAGTCAAATCTTTTCTAAAACATAAATTGATGATTTGAAAGCTGATTTGAGGTCAGAATTGGATGATTTTGGTATGGCTGGACTCGTATCGGAATGGGTGTTTGGGTTTTGAGAGTTTTGTTTGGTTCCGAGGGGCGGTCCCGGGGTTGAATTTTTGATTTTCATTAAATATTGAAGCTTTATTATCTAGAATTATTTCCTATAGCTTTTATTTATGTTATTAAGTTATTTTGGCTAGATTCGGCTCGTCTGAAGGTTGTTTCACATGGGAAGGGATTCTTAGAGTATTGATTTAGCTTCTTTGAGGTAAGTATCTTGCCTAACTTTATGTGGGGGAAACTACCCTGAAGGATTTGGTTTAAGTGCACTATTTGGATTGTATGGAAGATGTGTACATGAGGTGACGAGTATGTACACAGTCTTATGTGTGAAAATTGACCGTATTAGACTCTTAGGCTTCTTATATGCTTTAATTGAATTTGTAATTACATGTTCTGCATTCCATTGCCTAGTTTATTCTTATATACTTTAATTGAAGTTTAACGTACATGTTCTATCTTTTGTTGTCGAGTTACTCTTATATGTATTTAATTGAGGTTGTTATTACATGTCATGCCCTTTATAGTTAGGTTTATTCTTAAGCAAGTAATTGAAGTTGAAGTTATTGAGAGCTATTAACTTATTTTAGTTGAAGGGTTTATTTTATGGAGTATCTTTCATTATTGTGTTATTTCCCATTTCATTGTATTATAATTGAGGTTCTTATACATAATGTGGTTGAGCCGCAGGCTATCTATTTTGGTTGCATTTATATTGTTGTTTTGGTAATGTTCTGGCCTATAGACATGTGTGGTATGAGTTGATATGTCGTGTTATTGTAATTTTGACAAATGTGAATTTGTTGCATGGATTGATTGTTGCTATGCAGAGCATAGGGGTGGTATCTCACTGTTGTTGATTGTGCGGAGTGATACAAGTGGCTATTGATGTACTATCTGGGAGGAGTGATACGGGTGGCTATTGATATATTGTCTGGGAAAAGTCATACGGGTGGCTATTGTGTTAATTTTCTAGGCGGAGTGATACGGGTGGCTACGGGCCATCTCTTCATGTTTTGGAATTGCTGGTTTTTCTGATGTCTGCAGTTCATCTCGTTCGCGGAAGGATGTTTGCGATCGTGATGTGTACTGTGGGTGGCTAGGAATTTTCACATCGTGTTCGCAACGCTACAGTTGCGTCCGCGAAGCCTCAGGGAAGATGTTCATCGCCTTCGCGTTCATGTTCACTGCCTTGCGGTCGCGTAGAGGCAGAGTTGGACGGGCGCCAGAGATTGGCTTTCGCGTTCGCGTACCGGACCTCGTGTTCACGTAGGCTAATTTTGTTGGGGGTCATATTCGCTAGCGTTTAACCGCGTTCGCGTAGGTGATTTTGGGCAGCTGATGATTTCACGAAGAGGGTCCCGTGATCACGAAGAGGAACCCCTGGGCAGAGTTATAAGTACTCTATTTCAAGAGCTTTTGTTATTTTATCACTTTTTGAGTTAGAGAGCTCAGGTTTGGGCGATTTTGGAGGGGATTTTCATGATTTGGATCGGGGCAAGTATTCTTGACCCGGATTTAGTTATATTTCATGATTCCATCCTTGTTTTTTATCATTTAATTGATGATTTGAATTGGAGAAATTGAGGATTTTAGTAAAAACGTTTCTAAAACATAAATTGATGATTTAAAGGCAGATTTTGAGGTCAGAATTGGATGATTTTGGTATGGTTGGAATCGTATCGGAATGGATGTTCGGATTTTGTGAGTTTTGTCGAGTTGCAAGGTGCGAGCCCGAGGTTGACTTTTTGATTTTCATTAAAGATCGAAACTTTATTATCCGAAATTATTTCCTATGGCTTTTATTTCGAGCCGTCCAGAGGTTGTTTCACACGGGAAGAGCTTCTTAGAGTATTGATTTAGCTTCTTTGAGGTAAGTATTTTGCCTACCTTTGCGTGGGCAAAACTACCCCGTAGAATTTGGTTTAATTACACTATTTGTATTGTGTGGAAGACGTGTACATGAGGTGACGGGTATGTACCCGGCCTTATATATGAAAATTGACCGGATTAGACTCTTATGCTTCTTATATGCTTTAATTGAATTTGTAATTACATGCTATATTCCATTGTCAAGTTTATTCTTATATGCTTTAATTGAAGATGTTAGTACATGTTCTATATTTCGTTGTTGAGTTACTCTTATATGTATTTAATTAAGGCTGTTATTACATGTCATGCCTTTCATAGTTTGGTTTAGTCTTAAGCAAGTAAATTGAAGTTGAAGTTATTGAGAGTTATTAACCTATTTTAGTTGAAGTTGTTGTTTTATGGAGTATCTTTCATTGTTGAGTTATTTCCCATTTCATTTTATTGTTATTGAGATTCTTATACAAACTGTGGTTGAGCCGTGGGCTATGTGTTGTGGTTATATTGGTATTGTTGTTTTGGTAATGTTCTGGCCAGTGGACACGTATGGTACGAGTTGATATGTCGTGTCGTGATTTTGGCACATGTGGATTTGTTGTGTTTATTGATTGTTGCTCTACGGAGCATAAGGGTGGTATCTCACTGTTGTTGATTGTGCAGAGTGATACAAGTGGCTGTTGATGTACTATCTGGATGGAGTGATACGGAGTGTCTATTGATATATTGTGTGGGCGTAGCGATACGGGTGACTATTGTGTTAGTGTCTGGGCGGAGTGATACGGGTGGCTATTGTGTTAATGCCTGGGCGGAGTGATACAAGTGGCTATTGTATTAATTGTCTGGGCAATGCGATACAGGTGGCTATTATGATATTGTCAGCATAGTGGGATAAGTGTGGCTATGTCATGGCCTGGGGGCATATTATTGATGATATTCGTTTGGTGGTGTGACTTCCTTGTGTGTGTCATGCATATTATGCGATTTGTTGTGTTGTTTCTAATATGCTACTCGATGACACTGATATTACTTATTGACTTGAGCCGTGATAGTACACTTGCACATGCATACACCATAACGTGCCATTTATATAGTCCAGGAGTATGATATTTGATGATCATTGACCATGTACATGCAGTTTCGTGTATTAGCTTTCTCTGCAATATAGCCGGACTATAGCCCGTGACCACGTGAGCTGTTTGTGATATTGAGCTTGTGACCATGCTGGGCGGATTCTGATATTGAGCATGTGAGCATGCCAGGTGGGTTGTGATATTGAGCCTGTTACCACACCGAGCAGATTGTGATAGTGAGCCTGTGACCATATCGGGCGGATTGAGATATTGGCTCGTAAGTTGTCCGTATGGTTGTGATTAATAATGTGGGCACGGAGTTTCATGAGTATATGATATGTTATTTGGGACTCGTGACTTGCGGTTATGAGGTGTGGTACCTAGGGTTGGTTTTGTTGTAACCCTTGTGTGAGAACGACTTGATTATTGTCATTTGTTTTCCTTAATTGATTTTACTGGTACTTCAAATTTTTTATGATTACTTTACTATTTTATCACATGCTTATTTTCTTGTTGTCATTTTACTGATCATTGCTTCCATTATTAGCTTTATACTGATATTCTGCACATGTTATTATGTCTTGTAGGTGTCTTGACTTGTACCTCATCACTACTTCACCGTGGTTTGTCTTGATACTTATTGAATACCGACCATGGTGTACTCATACTACACTTCTGCACATTATTGTGGAGATCCAGGTAGTGGAGATAACGGACTCAGGCAGAGTTAGTTTCTAATCGCGATGATTCAAGGTAGAGCTGCTTGGTCATCGTAGTTCCTTGGAGTCCTTTCCTTTACATTTATATCGTCAAATTCCTATCCGAACAATATTGTATTTCTAGACATTTGCATGTATTCAGTTAGAGTTCGTGACTCTGTACTACCTAGTCTTGGGGATTGTAGTGATTATCGTAGTGTTGGCATGCATCACCTTTAAATTTCTTATTTATATTAAATTCTACTTCATAATATCATGTTTAATTGGTTTAACAATTGTTGTGATCGGCTTACTTAGTTTTAGAAACTAGGTGCCATCACGATCCTTAAGGTGGGATTTGGGTCATGACACATAAGCTCTACGGAGCGTACACAAGACATTCCAAAATACAATACTGTTTTGGGTTAAAATCAAATACTAGCATAAATAAAGTATGATGGTGACTTTGAGGTCTGCGAACAGAACAATAGGTATCAAAACCACAAAACCAACACGATCCGAAGTACCTGGATCTGCACACAAAAAATGTGCAGAAGCATAATATGAATATACCACAGCGGTACCTAGTAAGTATCAAAACTAACCTCGGTGGAGTAGTGATGAAGAAGTCAAGACACTCACTAGACACAAAATCTGTGCAAGATATTAACATAAAGCTAACATTGGAAAGAATGTCAACATAAAACTAACAACGAAAAGATTATTAATATAAAACGAACAATGGAATAATAAAAACAACAAATGGAAACAAGAAGTAAACAGGTAATAAATAAACAAAATAATCAGAATACAGTTAAGGTATAAATGAATTCAATCAAGGAAACAAATGACAATTTAAATAATCAAGTCGTTCTAACACATGATTTACAACAAGAATTACCCGGGCACCACACCTCATAATCACAAATTATAGGCTACAATCACGAATCTTACACACATGGCACATCGTGTCCACATTATCAATCACCTCCGCACGACAAATATCTCGTGCCACAACATAAGTGTCACCCGCATGGCAAAGTCCACGTGCCACCACGTACATTGCATCCGTGTCAATTGCCAATAAAATGTCCGAATGATTCATTTAAATAAAGTAAGTCATGATGACAATTTAAATAAAGTACGTGCCAAATGAGATATAGAGTTTATTTTAGGAATAAAATAAAATAAAATAAAGTACAATTTATACAAAGTAGAGCATCAAATGAGATGATGAGTTTAGTTTAAGAATCAAATAAGGTAAGGTAAAATGACAAGTTAAATAAAGTAAAGCATCGAATAAGGTAACGAGTTTAATTTAAGAATCAGTTAAAGTGAAGCATGATAGCAATTTAAATATAGTAAAGTGTTGAGCGAGATAATGAGTTTATCTTAAAAGTCAAAAAAAGTAAATCATGATAATATTTTCTTTATTTAAAACTATTATATCACCAACAACTCAACATAATATGAGATAATGACTCCACACAAGTAAATTCATCTTGACAACCAATTCACCAAGTAACAAAGAGGCACAAATTAGCACATTAAAGCAACACAGCAAATCACGTAAAATGCATGACTCACACAAGAAGTCACAATCATTCCAACATAAAAATAACAACAAGAGTCACCCCGAGGTACCACACCTCTTAATCATAATACACATGTCACAAATCACAAATCTTTCTTATATCGCCGCGTGAGCCTTGCCCCACGTGCCCATATGCCACAATATTTTCACAACAACAATATCAATGCCACAATATTTATCAAACTACAATACCAATGCCACAATAATACATAGCCTACAGCTCAACCATGAAAGACCATGAAAGATATTTCATGTAATAACAACTTCAAATAAATGCATAAGAAGCAACTCAATAATGAAAGATAATCCATGTATTAACAACTTTAATTAAATGCATACAAGAATAAACCAAACAATGAAAGTTAAAACACGTAATAACAACTTCAATTGAATGTATGAAAATAAACTCAACAATAAAAGATATAACATGTAATAACAACTTCAATTAATGCATATAAGTAACCTAAGAGTCTAAACCGATCAATTTTTACATATAAACCCGTGTAGATACTCGTCACCTCATGTACACGTCTTTCACATAATTCAAATCGTGCAATTAGACCAAATCCTACGGGGAAGTTTCCTCCACACAAAGTTAGGCAAGATACCTACCTCAATTAGGCTAATTCATTAATCAAAAATAGCTTTTCCTTTAAAATTTGTCTCCACACGACTCAAATCTAACCAACAAATGACTTAATATCATCAATCTATATAAGAGAAATTAATTTCGATTAATATAGTCATGATCTTTACATAATTTTCCAAAAGTCAACAGCGGGTCCGCCCTGTCAAAACACGAGTCCAAGGGTAGATCTCGATTACCTATAATCCTACGAGTCCATATTGTGTTTTGTTTTAAAATTCGAGTTCAATTAGACTCTCAAACCTCAAATTATCATTTTTCAAAACATAGACAAACGTTTCCAAAAGTTATCTTCAAATTCCATGTATTTGAGGTTAAATCTCATAACTAGTCATATAATATAATTAAATATTGATCAAAATCACTTACCCAGAAGTCGCAAATGCGACCCAGGGTTCGCAAATGCGGAATATCTATCGCAAATGCGGAATCTGATGAATCCCAGGGAAAGTCGCAAATGTGACCCTGACTTCGCATTTGCAAAGTCAGGCCCTTTGCAAAAGCGATCGTGTGATCATATATGCGATCATGCCAGTCTAGGTCCCCCCATCGCAAATGGAGAACCAATTGTTCGCAAATGCGAACCACCTAGAGCCAGTAAACTTTGCAAATACGGTTCCTACCTCACAAATGCGAGGTCCGCAAATGCGAACAGTGTCTCGCATTTGCGAGACGTGAGGCACCAACGATGAACCAGCAAAATTGAAGCAGCCAGAAAACACTCCGATACGCATCTAAAACTCGTCGGAGCCCTCAGGGCTCTACACTAAACATCCACTATAGTCCAAAAATATCATACGAACCCGCTCTCAGAATCAGAACACTAAAATAACATCCGAAGCTACGTATCAGACATCAAAACACATGAAATTTCACAATGAATTTAAGAATCGCTAGAAAAACAACTAAGCGTCTGATTCCTATCAAACCAACTCAGAATGACACCAAATTTATCAAACAAGTTCCATACAACAAAACGGACCTATTCCAAGTTCCAAAATAAAAATCCAAACCAGATAGATATTAAGTCAACCTACGGTCAAATTTAAGGAATTTCTAAACCTCCAAATCGCCAACTTTCGGCAAAATAACCCAAATCAACCTAGGAACCTCTGAATTCAAATCCGGGCATACGCATAAGTCCAAAATCACCGTCCAAACCTAACGGAACCATCAAAACTCTGATCTAAGATCAAATATGCAAAAGTGAAACTTGGTCAACTCTTCCAACATAAAGCTTCTAAAATGAGAAACATTCTTCCAAATCAATCCCGAACCGTTTGAAAATCGAAGCCAACCATACACGCAAGTCATAATACATAATATGAAACTTCTTAAGACATTACATTACCGAACTGAATACAAATGCTCAAAACGACCATTCAGGTCGTTACATTCACCTTCGCGAATGTACAACTCTCACGCGAACGCGTAGGCATGGGCTCTTGGGGCTAGCAGGGCAGTTTTTTATTACAAATGCAATAGTGGATCGTGAACATGGAGGCTTGGGGGGCCGATAGTCTTTGCTAATGCAAAGAGTTTTTCACTAACATGATGGCCAGTTGGCCATTAGCCTTCACGCATGATAGGTGCTTAGCGAACGCGAAGAGCACCTAATGCCCAAGTATATATGAGATGAAAAATCGGGGTTTAGTTATTTTTCACCATGTTTGAGACCTATATCACGGATTGAGGAGCAATTTTAGAGGATTTCCATCCCAAATTTACAGGTTAGTAATTTTAGCTTGTTTTTGAATCATTTCCATAATTCTGCACAGCATTTTGTCCCTAAACCTAGTACTTTTAGGTGTAGAAATCGAGGTTTGGGAAAAAAACTTATGAGGGCTAATTTTGGAGATTTGGCCCTCGGTTTGAGGTCCAATCTTGATACAAATCACATATTTGAACTCGGGGGAGAATGGGTAAACCGTAACTGGTCTTAAATTCGAATTTCGACAACGTGTGTCTGGGTTGACCTTTTGTCAGCTTTCCCAAATTTATTAAAGATCGAGCCTTTTTAATACTACGGTAGTTTCTAAAGCTTGTTTTGACTTAATTGAACCTTATTTGACTAGATTCAAGTTGTTTGGCATCTTGATCTAAAGGCAAAGCTATGTTGGATTGTTAATTATATTTTGAAAAGAGGTAAGTATCGTGGTTAACCTTGATTTAATAGAATTAGGATGTTATATGGTCTATTTGCTACATGAATTATGTGTGTGGAATGACGTATATGCAAGGTGACAAGTGTATACACGTTGTCATTGGTCAATGCATGCGGGTAAAACTAGATTATTTTATGTTTTATTTATTACATACTCTCACATGTTCCGTGCCTTTATCTATTACATGTTTTACTTGTTCCATATCTTTATTTGTTACATCTCTTGCTTTTCACATGTTTTACTTGCTACATGCTTGTATTTGTTCATGCTTTTACTTACTAAATGCCTTTACTAGAACATGTCTATACTTGTTTTAGGTCTTATTTTCCTGGCTATGTTGGGAATTGAGCGATCTTTTGATTGTTCGGATCCTTATTGGTTACATGAGTAAGATTATCTCTAAAATTTCGGATTTTCCATTACTTCTTGTTCATGTCCATCTTTTCCTTAATGAATTATGCTTATTCATTCTCCTCGATAGTTAATATGGATTTGGCTATATTTGGATATGTTGTTTGATGATTTCATGTGAATTGATAGTTGGATCGGGTTGCCACCACAATAATATTATGATAAGAATCACGTTGCTCGCCGCAATAATAATATGGCTATAGAATCGGGTTGCCGCCACAATGATGTTTGTAGTCGATCGGGTTGTGCGCCACAATGTATGTGTTATGTGATGTCGGTTTTTCTTGTGATATAGACTTTCTTTGTGGAATTTGGCTGCATTGATTATGGATATCGTTCATTTTCCGTCGATTTGAGCCGTTGAAAAGGGTTTTGTTTGTGATATTTAGGAACCGTGGTTATCATTACTGATATCGGATTCTTTTACTGTTTCCTGTCTTTTGTTCCTATTATTATTAATATTGTTATCTCTATTGTTATTTCTATTGCTTATTAGTTGTACAAGACTTTATGGTAAGTGGCTCGTCATAGCCTCGTCACTACCTCGTCGAGGTTAGGCTCGATACTTACTAAATACATGAGGTCGGTTGTACTCATATTATACTTTTGCACTTCTTGTGCAGATTCAGGTGTGAGTCCTAGTATTTTTCAGAGGGGATCATCCCTTGGATACCAGGGAGACTTGAGGTAGTGTTGTTTTCCCATCCGCATGTCACGACCCAAACCGAAGGGGCCGCGACAGGCACCCGGTGCCTTACTCAACCGAGTACCAACGTAACATATATTTCTTATCACACTATCATGGGTAAATGAGACGGAAAGACCATCATGAGATAACCAGAATAAAACATAAGGTATTACTTTACATAGGATTACCCAACACGATATACAAACTTATACATGTGACGTACGGGCCTGTAAGGCTGACATGATCATTTGTACACTCAAACCGTAGGACGAAAATGTTACAACCCAAATTCGCATACCATAGATCATGCCTTAAGTTAGTCGACGTAAATCCAAGAAGAGATTATCTTTGAGATGATAAGAAGTTAATCCTATTGGTCTTAAATGATACAAGGGTGTATAAGAGTGGTTAACAAATATTAGAAGTTAAACGAATCAAGGATGTTGTAACCCGTATTTTCAGGTAACATTAGAGGTGATTAATTGTCCCAAGAGGTCATGTTTTAATGTATTTGAATCATATAATATCCGTATCATAAGTCTTGAAGTCAAGCGAGTTATGAAACAAAGTTGATAAAAGTTGTCGCAACTTAGCTTTATAATTTTACTTAAACTTTAGGTCAAATATTACTACATTTTTCTCCAGATATAATTGGAATTATGGGGTGATCTACCTATAAAATTGAATATCTATGAGTCTAGTTTCCAACGCATTAAACCGTTCGTCGATACGATCCCGGAATAGAGAGATATTTGCATTTTCGCGAGAGTGCGCCAAGCTTCTCTCTATGCGGCCCACAAAGGCGGTTTAAGACATATGGACATATATAAGATACCTCAACCCCGTTTTAAGTCATTATTTTTCAGTATATTCAGACCTTATAACCCTAAAAACAGTCTCTCAAGGTTCTCTCATGATCCAAGACCCAAACAAAGGGCAAACAACACAAATCAAATGTCGGGAATCCCGTGGCGCTAGTAAGTTTCTTGTTCTTCTTGTTGTTGCTGATTTTTGTGTTGTTCCAGCTCGTGTGGGAGGTTGTTTTAAGTGTTTTATGTTCTGTAAATACACCTTCAAGTTTTTAATATCAACCCTAGGTGATTTCAAGTCTTCTAAAGTAATTCTAGTGCCGAAAAACCCGAATTAATTGCTAGTTTCGCTTCCTTGTTCTTGTGGCAGAATTGGAGAGATATTTCGTGGACAATTAAGGTCAACTTGGAGTTGTTATTTCTGTTTAAAGGTAAGTAACCTCTTACTATATATATATATTTAAGATTATCCAAGTTGCGGCTAATTTGTTGAAGCTAAAACTTGTGAAATATATATCGAAAGGCTTGGTAGTAATGTTGTTAGTTGGTGGACTGTTTTGGAGGCTCAATATGATTATTAATGATGTTGTTTGGGCTGTTTGGTGATTGTATTGACTTGTGGGAAGTCATATAAATAGGGGAGGTGCTGTCCGTTTCATCGTAAAATAGGTTGCGGTCGATACATAATAGTTACGACGCTTAAGCGATAATGATAGTGTCATTTCTC
>AWOL01S0042943.1:0-18683 GCA_000715115.1 Nicotiana otophora
GGGTGAGTTGGAGCACTCCGAGAGTCGGCGTGATTTTGGGTATTGTAGGCATATTAAGGCAGAAGAGGTGGAGAGGGCGATGCGTAAGATGAGCAGAGCAGAGCGACGGGACCAGACGAAATCCCGGTGTAATTCTAGAAAAATGCGAGCCGAGCTGGCTTGGAGTGGCTTACTGAATTGTTTAATGTTATTTTTAAGACAAAAAGGATGCCCGAAGAATGGAGGTGGAGTACGATGGTTCCATTGTACAAGAACAAGGGTGATATCCAAAATTGCAACAACTACAGGGGTATAAAGCTGTTGAGCCACATTATGAAGGTTTGGGAGAGGGTGGTGGAAGCCAGGGTGAGGAGGACCGTGTCTATTTCCGAAAATCAGTTCGAATTCATGCCGGGGCGGTCGACAACGGAAGCTGTCCATTTGGTGAGGAGACTAGTGGAGCAGTATAGGGAGAGTAAGAAGGATTTGCATATGGTGTTCATCGACCTTGAAAAAGTGTACGACAAAGTCTCGAGGGAGGTTCTATGGAGGGCGTCCCGGTAGCATACACTAGGATGATTAAGGATATGTACGATGGTGCTAAAACTCGGATGAGGACTGTAGGAGGAGACTCGGAACACTTTCCAGTCATGATGGGGCTGCACCAGCAATTGGCTCTTAGCCTGTTCGTATTTGCCTTAGCAATGGACGTGCTGGCGCGGCACATCCAAGGAGAGGTGCCTTGGTGCATGTTGTTTGCAAATGATATAGTGCTGATAGACGAGACTCAAGGCGGGGTTAACGCGAGGTTGGGGGTTTGGAGACAAACCTTGGAGTCTAAAGGTTTCAAGTTGAGCAGGACCAAAAACCGAGTACTTGGAGTGCAAATTCAGTGGCAGGACCCTTGAAGCTGACGTGGATGTGAAGCTCGATACTCAAGTCATCCCCAAGAGATGTAGTTTCAAGTATCTCAGATTTATTATACAGGGTAACGAAGAGATCGACGAGGATGCCATACGTCATATTGGAGCGGCATGGATGAAGTGAAGGCTTGTATCCGGTGTTCTTTGCGATAAGAATGTCCGCCAAAACTTAAGGGTAGATTTTACAGAGTGGTGGTTCGACCAACCCTGCTATATGGGGCAGAGTGTTGGCCAGTCAAAAACTCCCATGTGCAGAAGATGAAAGTAGCAAAATTGAGGATGTTGAAATGGATGTGTGGGTGTACCAGGAGGGATAAGATTAAGAATGAAGTTATTCGGGACAAAGTGGGAGTGGCCTCCGTGGAGGACAAGATGCATGAGTCGAGGCTGAGATGGTTCAGGTATGTTAAGAACAGAAGCGTTGATGCTCCTGTTAGGAGGTGTGAGATGTTGACCATGGCGGGTTTGAGAAGAGGTCAATGCATACCTAAGAAATATTGGAGAGAGGTGATTAGGCAGGACATTGTACGACTTCAGATCACTAAGTATATGATCCTTGATAGGAGGGTGTGGAGGTCGAGGATTAGGGTAGAAGGTTAGCAGGTAGTTGAGAGTTTCCCCCTTTCTTACCAATGGTACTAGTAGCACGCATGTACTTTCCTATCTCTCAGATTTATATTACATCATGTTGTTTAGTTTGTTTCAGTTATCGTATTCTCCTGTTAGTATTTTGGTGCTACTTATTCTGTATCCCCCCCTCTTTTCTCCCCTCTTTCTTACTTTTTTTTCTTTGCTTCTTCTTCTTATTCTTCTTCTTCTTCTTCTCCTCCCTACTTTTCTGAGCTGAGGGTCTATTGGAAACATACTCTACCTTTACTAGGTAGGGGCAAGGTCTACGACACACTATCCTCCTCAGACCCCACATATAGGAATATACTGGGTATGTTGTTGTTGTTGTTGTATCTGTATGGTGCATAGGCTTACTATAGAGTCATAGCCTACAAGTTGTGCTGCTTAATATGAGTGATTATTGGGTTTAGAAACATCATATTTCCAGTTTTTTCCCAATTGTTAGCTATGATATGTTGGATAAAATACATGATGGTGTTTGGAGCAAGAGAGGTACAATGGGATGAAGCATGGGATTCAAAGTAGGATGATGATAATGTCATTAGTTTTCTATAAGCCTACGGGACTTACACCCAAGCAGTGGCGTACACAAGATTTATCACAAATGGTGTCACATTTTGGAAGAAATAAACAATTCGCTTAAATGAACATCGCATTAACTTTTGTCAGTTTAACTAACATATAAGGCCTTGTCCCGTTGGTTTAGTTTAATTTTATGCTTGAAAAGGCTGGTTCAATTCCGCTCTGACCTCTATTATTTTAACAAAAGAGATAGGCTTAAAAATTTGCAAAAGAAAATGTTAAAGATGAGGTTCATACCTACAATCTTCGCAAGCTAAATACTGCGCTTAACCAACGAACCAGAAAGCTTTCTTGGTCGAGTAGTGTCATTTTTATTTTATCTATGCGAGTTTTGCATAGTATTAATTATAAGTATTAATTATATATGTTTAGTAGAACTCTTTGACAAATGTGACACCGCTTAGCCCTACGTGCATCCACCCCTGCGCCCGAGGGTGTGACCTAGTGTTCAATAAAGTGGAAAGAGAACTATGGAGTCACATGTTCAAATTCCAGCAGAAACAAATAATATTAGGTGATTTTTTTCCATCAGCCTAAGCGTTGGTAAAGTACTCGGTACCTGTGTTGGTGGGAGGTAACAAGCATTCGGTAGAATAGTCGAGGTGTGCGCAAGCTGACCCAGACATGATCGCTGTAAAAACGATTCCTACCGGACTAACATGCTATTGGAATTTCAAGAAGTAATTTGGTTGAGATGACTTGTAGTAATGGTAAAAGCAGGAAGAGTAGAAATGGTCAGTGAAGAAGTAATCATGTTAAACCATTATGTATATTTGGGGCGCTTTATTTCTTCTAGAAAAAAGGTTTGTGTTTCTGATGTTAATTGACCAAAGGTACATAAAAAGGTTTGTGTTTCTGATGTTAATTGACCAAAGGTACATAGACAAGCTGGGCTGATGGTCCCTTGCAAATTGTTTGGATGGTTGATACCTATTGTATTGTATCATTTAAATAAAATATTTATTTTGATTGTTATTTAAATTTTATTGTATTGTACTACTAAATACGTTGTTATGTAACGATGAAAAGACCTCTTTTATATAACGATCGATTTGGTTTGGTTGCGTCATTACCTTTTTCTTCCTCATCTCGCTCTAACTATAATTCTATTTTGCTCATTGCCCTACTTTTTAAAATAATTCCTCTACCCCATATTTTATTTTTTCTTTGTAATATTGTAAGTTTATTCTTCAAATTGCTGGTGTGTAACATTATGAAACGATATAAAACGATACAATCTATCCAAACATTGTATTCATTAGAATAGTACAATCCAATACAATACGATACGATGCATTAAGAAACTATATCTAATAACCATCCAAACAAGCTGCTAAAAGCAAAGATCAACTTAGTGGAGAGCATGTCTCAACCCAAAGATATATAATACATCATGCTTCTATGGTGGAATTTGATTTTCTTAACTGAATTCCAGTTTGACTTGTAAAGTAATCTGATTACAGTTTCGTGGTAATTCTGCATCATGACATTTTAGTGAGTGAAGGCCTAGGTTCATCAGAATAGATACTTGAGTTCAGGAGTAAATTTAAGCATACACAAACTTTTTAAGATAAAAAGGATAATAAATACAAGGCCAGTAAAGATACATCAGGGCTTTTATATTTATTTTTCTATAAGGAGCTTTTATTATTTGTTCCTTTATCTTGATTGCTAAAGTTGTCATTATTCTTCGGGATCCTACCATCGTTTTCTCAGTTGTCATCTGGATTTGTGTGTTATTTTCTCACCACCTAGAATTATCATTTTGCTGTTTTTAAGCCACGCAGTTTGTTTTTTCTTTGATAAAGTACAAAATGGTATACCATGTTGCATCTAAAAAGTTGTCTTTGTGACATGGTGAATAGTAGAGCATAAAGTTGTAATTTTATTTTTTGATTTTGTATCTTTCTCTTTTCCAGATGAGAAGCCTGGGTCTTCTGAGAGTAAAAAGTCTTCCGAGTCTGCCTCCACGGAAGCACTAACAGGAAAGACTAGACCAACCTCTGCAGCTGCAGCTGGGCTTCAAAATCCCTTTGATTTCTCAGCCATGACTGGACTGCTTAATGTACATATCTGTCACTACTCGAAATGAGAGTTCTGTACTTGTGTTTGATAATTATCAATGAATTCTATCTTACTGCCAAGTTATGAGGAAAAAAAGTCCATGACGTCTTTTTCAGTTGCTTTCATTCGAGTAAAGGATATTCTATCAAAAGAGATGCTGGTAGGAAAGTAAAAGTGCAAAATGTAACCAATTGTCATTTTGGTTGAATTTATTGAGACATGAAATTGTTAACAATTTGTGCAACACTAGTGTTGCTTAAAAAAAATAAGAAACCCGTGACACCAATATTTAGCGGTATAAACTGTTATATAATTATCAGAATGCAATTAATAAACGTTCTGGTGCTTGGTTGCTTGACATGTTCATTTGTAATTTTGTAGTATCTCATTTTATTTTCAAATAACGTGGCTAATGTAGGATCCAAGTATTAAAGAACTAGCTGAGCAGATTGCAAAAGATCCTTCATTTAATCAGATGGCTGAGCAGCTTCAGAAGACTTTTCAGGGTGCTGCTGTGGAAGAGAGTATCCCCAACTTTGATAGCCAACAATATTACTCTACAATGCAACAGGTTATGCAAAATCCTCAATTTATGACCATGGCTGAGCAACTTGGTAGTGCATTGATGCAGGTATCATTTGTTTCATGTTGTACAGAAAGCCACTGGATTTCTTAGCACATAAAGATTCAGCTTTGAGTGTCATTTTTGTATATATCAGGATCCATCTATGTCCAGCATGCTTGAGAATTTGACAAACCCGTCACAGAAAAACCAAATTGAAGAACGAATGGCGCGCATCAAAGAAGACCCATCACTGAAACCAATTTTGGAAGAGATTGAAAGTGGAGGTCCTGCTGCAATGATGAGGTCATATGTGCTCCTATTTGTTATTATTAGTGGCATTCACTTTTGCTTAACCTAATTTCTAGCTCAGAACATACATGTGTCAAGTATAAGATGTCATTGGCGGTTAAGTATTTCAGATTGAGATCCACAGTTTTTCCTTGTTGAGTGTATCTTTTGAAATGAACACGCACCATGATAAAATGATATTATTTACGGGATAAGCTTTTCTTGTAGAAGTTTTAGTTGATTAAATTAAGGCAACAATGTCATAGAAAGGGGGGTGGGTCTTGATATTGAGCATAAATCATTATTCGAAATTAAAGTTTGCAGCTTTACTGGAACTCACTATCTGTTATGAATCTTTGGTGACTGGAATCAACTAGACAATGCCAGTCCCAGTTAAAGAATCTCATCTTAAGTTCTCTCTAGAGCAGGGAAAAAAGGAAACATTTTGGTGGCTACTTTTGATATACATGTGGCGGAGAAATCAAGTGAGAAAGCTGTAGAAGAAATGGATGTGAGCCTGCGACATTTTCTTTGTGCTTCCCAATTTATTTCGTTCTGAGATTGTTCATTTACTGCTCTTATGAGCTATATAGCATGTTGGACTTAAGTTTCCTGAAAGCATATTATGTGCACTCCTGCAGCTCCATAAATAAGGGCATCCCGGTGCCCTAAGCTCCCGCTATGCGCGGGGTCCGGGGAAGGGCTGGACCACAAGGGTCTATTGTACGCAGCCTTACTCCTGCAGCTCCATGTGCTTGCTAATTATTTACTTCAGTTCTCTTCCTTAGATACAAGATTTTATGTGCTGTGCGCTTTTGATCCTTGATCTTAACTATTTTATGTACTGTGCACTTTTGATCCTTGATCTTAACTATGTAATATTTTATCTTTGCTGTATTATAAATGTCTTCTGTTTTGTACCTTGTGATTAAAAAAAAAAACTGTTTTGCTTTTTATTTTGTTATTTAACTGTAAGGTATGATTTTTTTTTCTTTTTTATTTCTCAGGTATTGGAATGATCAAGATGTTCTAAAGAAGCTAGGTGAAGCAATGGGTTTTGCTGTTGCAGGGGAGGGTGCCACCTCGGCTGGAGTTTCTGGGCCAGATGAAACAGAAGAAGCAAATGAAGATGAATCCGTCGTTCACCAGTGTGCCAGTGTGGGAGATGCAGAGGTGCTTATTAAGTGTACTATTTTGGGGTCATAAACGTGAAATAAGTGGAAGTTTCATTTTGTTATCTTTAGTTCAGAAGCCATTTACTTGTTGGAGAAAACTTCCCCCTTCTTTCTTCATCTAAAGCTATCCTGCTGGCCGAATTTGTGGATGAATTGAATATACCATGAGCCTTGATGTGAACGTACTTACGAAATATCTCTAATAGAAGAGACCTCATTTAAACTTGTATGGCTTTTCTTTAACTTTTAGGGCTTGAAGAATGCGATAGCAACTGGTGCTGATAAAGATGAAGAAGACTCAGAAGGAAGGACAGCATTGCATTTTGCATGTGGATATGGGGAGGTAACAAGATAGTTAAAATGTTCCTTTGGACCATTGTCATACTCAATATACTTACATCTGTATCCAGGGATTTGTGTATTTCAGCATTCTAGAGTATCCTATTTGGCTTCCTAATGGGTTTAGCTAAGCTACAAAACTTGTCCCCAGTGGGAACAATTCTTCCTTAAAGCAAAAATTGGTTTTCCCTTGAAATTTGCGTTCATTTTAAAGTTTTTATCTCCACTAGTAGTAGTAGCTGCCTTATACACCGTCCACTAGTCCCCTACAGACTCCCTCTCTTTAATGTTTTATTTTCCTTGGAGCTTACTAATATGCTAAGAATCTTATAGAATAAAATAAAAGAAAAAAAAAAAACTTACTAGTATGCTAATAATTAACAATTTATTAGGAGTTAATATATAGATCAGGTATCCTGTGAATTTAAATAGGGGTCAGTTCTTGTAGTCAAGTTTATGGCATGATCTGGTTATTATTGATTTCTTTCCTTAGAAATCAGTTCTTATAAGCGTTCCTTCTACTGTACAATCCACCAGGGGGGATGTGGCCTTGTAAATTTCTTTTTCCTTTTCTGGGGGTAACCATCACTCATACATCAGAGAATATGGACTACGTGCCGTTTAAGAATGTAGTAACATTGAAGTTAGAGAAGGTTTAGCGTATTTTCCAGGCGTTAAGCTGTTGCTCCGTATTGCTATACAGGTGAAATGTGCTCAGGTTCTTCTTGAGGCTGGGGCAAAGGTCGACGCTTTGGACAAGAATAAGAATACTGCTTTGCACTATGCTTCTGGATACGGAAGAAAGGAGTGTGTAGCACTGCTGTTAGAGAATGGAGCTGCTGTGTAAGTCTAATTCTTTGGGCATCGCGATATCATGTTCCTGGACGCCCCTTGTTTGCTGCTGTTCTATCTTTCTTATCCCATTTACTAGATTCTATTTCTTTGTTGCAGAACTGTTCAAAACTTGGATGGGAAGACACCAATAGATGTTGCCAAACTCAATAACCAGAAGGAGGTCCTAAAGCTGCTCGAGAAGGATGCATTCTTGTAAATCAAACTATCCCATCTTCCTGGATGTCACTATTTTAAGCCCATGTATTTTCAGAATTCAAGTGATTGCATCATCGATACTTGATGCATTTTCCATGTTATCTTTGCCATTGTATTATTTATACATTTTCCGGTGTTTTTTATGAACACCTACATTATATTTTTTCTGGATTGTTTTGTATTTGTATGTTTACATTGTTTTCTATGAAAGTTGCTTTGCATCCCAACCAATCTAGTTTGATTAGTAGAACGCAAGCAGTATTCTGGACCATTATCATAAAATCCTTTAGATTAGGACAAGGATACAATTATATCACAAGAAGTCTCATCAATATCAACTTACAACTGATAGAGAAATACAATTACTTTGTAAACTCATTACCTTGTTTAAGAGGTAAACACCATCGTTCACCAGCAGAGAAATAGTAAACTCATTACCTTGAATAAGGGATAACTACCATTATTCTTTATCCGCCTATAGAAAATTGCCAAAGGCGACCAACCGAATGCAGCCACTTCTGGGTTGCAGATGAAGGCAGCCCGGTGCACAAAGTATTCACGCAGGGTTTGGGGAAGGGCTACACCCTAAGGGATGTGATATAGACAGTCTACCCTAATGCAAACATTAGTGACTGCTTCCACGGTTCGAACCCGTGACACAATATCTGCTTCCATTGGGTACCCAAAAAAAATAAAAATAAACCAAGCCCTTCCAAAGGGGCAAGGAAAAGAAGAAAGAAAAAATCAGACATAATAGGAATTTCAGAAGACAACATAAAGGAAGGACATGTCGCTGCCACTGAAAATACTTGCTCTAGATATTTGCACATAATGAAACAATTTAACCTTAAGAAATAGAAATTAAAATGAGAACACATTATTCATGTCTTTATTTTTTTGTTTGGTGCAAATAAGCTTTTATTTTTCCTCTTTATTATAGGGGTGGTTCCAATACACACTGTGAGCTTTGATTGACATTTACAGTTCCGTCTTTTGTATAGTTAGTCTAGTACTTTAGATTAATTTGAGCAATAGAGTTTCACTGTTGGTCTATCGGGATTTTTATACCATGCTATTTCATATCCTTTTCTTTTTCATCTGGTTAGGGACGAGTCATAAAATAGAGCTATTTTACAGAAGCCACGGTAAAATTCCTCTTTCCAAGAGACCAGGCACTTAAGACCACCTGAAATGCTAAAACTAGCTGTATAAATAATTTTTATGCAGTCAGTGCATTAAACTTAAAAGGGATTTATACACAAATAGCAGAGCAGATTCATCATTTACTTTTTCTAGTCGGTATACACAAATTACACAGTTGTACACATATTATACATGAGTTACAAATATATATTATACATCCACCGACTATTTCAATTTAAACAATTTGATTGACGGTTATTTGGGTTAATTCTACAGAGAAACAATTAAATAAAGAGGGAGTAGGTTGTAATGTACTAGAATTTGACAGAATTGAATTAAGAAAATGAAGTAAGAATCAAGGATCTTTTATTAATCAATAGTTAATAGAATCGAATTACAGAAATAGATCAAGCTACTTTTTGAAGATAACCTGAAAGAAGAAGAAGAAGTGATAGGGGTTAGAATGGTCGTTAGAGAGAGAGCGAGAGCGAGAGATGAGAGAAAAAGTGCTTTAAGAGTTGTAACAAAATTTTACCAAAGTTTGCATGCCTTCTTTACTCTAGATCCTTCTATTTATTGACTACTACTTAAGTGCACCGATGATGCTGATTATGTGGGCCTATGCCCTTTTCTCTTATTCTGGCTTGTTCCCCTTTTATTACTAAAGCCCAATATGCTACGGGACCAATAGTCCTTCTCGAATAGTCTACAGATAGGAAGGTCTTCTTTATTCTCCGACACTTTCCTAAATCAAACCCTAAGCTTCCTCAGACATAATATTCCCCACTCCTTCAAGAACAACCTTGTCCTCAAGGTCGTCGTTGAGCCATAAATTCTGGGAATCTGCTCTTGATATAGCCCCAATCCTCCCAAGAAGCGTCGTCTTTTCCTAGATTAGCCCATTAAATCAACACCTTCACTGCTACCCCATTGTTGACTTTAACCATTCTTCTTTGTAAAATCGCTAAAGGTTGGATCAATACTATGGCTTCTACATCACATACTGGAGGTTGTGACTGAGGAACTATAGCAGGGCCCACTCGCTTCTTCAACTGAGACACATGGAAGACCGGATGTAGCTGGGAGCCTACTGGTAGTTCTAATCGGTAAGCCACTGTTCCGATCTTTTATAAAGTCTTGTAAGGCCATAGTAGCGGGCACATAGTTTAACATTTTTCCTTACATCAATAGAAGACTGTCGATAGGGTTAAAGTTTGAGGTAGACTTGGTCCCCGACCTCCAGAGTTCGTTCAGTCCTTAGTCAATATGCGTAGAACTTCATTCTTGACTTAGCTTGAGTGAGAGTTTCTTTAAGTGTCTGAAGCGCTTGTTGCCTTTGAGCTAGACACACCCATGTTGAGTTCTGGTTTGGGTTGGCTAGGAATCCCAGTGGTAACTGGACTGGTGGGTAGCCATACAAAGCCTCAAATGGTGTGGTTTTAATGGAAGTGTGGTAATTTGTATTGTACCCCCATTCTGCCAAATGTAACCATTTAGTCTACTGTTTATGTTTATCAAAGATCATGGCTCTGAGATAAGTCTCCAAGCATCTATTAAGCCTTTCTTTCTACCCATTAGACTGTGGGTGATATGCTGAGCTCATGTTGAGTTTAGTTCCCAGGGTTTTAAAGAGATGCTGTCAGAAATGGCTAGTGAAAATGGCTTCTTTATCTGATACTATAGTTTTGGGAAGCCCATGTAGCTGTAGATTTCTTTAAGGAATAGGTCTGCCACCTCTTGAGTTGTGAAGGGGTATTTAAGTGCTAGAAAATACCCATATTTAGTGAACCTGTCCACCACCACTAATATGACACTCTTTTGTCCAGAAAAAGGTAACCCTTCCACAAAATCTAGTGATATGTCATGCCAAGCATGTTCAGGTATTGGGAGGGGTTGTAATAACCCTGGAGAATGAACTTTTTCTGTCTTCACCCTCTTACATACATCATATTCACTCACCTTCCTGAAAATTTCTGTCTTCATGCTGGACCAGTAGAAGATGGACTTCACTCTCATGGATGCCCTGCTGACCCAAATGGCCCCCAACTGGTGACTGATGCAGCTCTTCCCATATTTTCTGTCTTAGTTCATTTCCTTTTCCCACATAGATCTTCTGTTTAGACCTGATCACCCCTTGATTCAAGGAATAGTCCTTGAGGCTGGTAGTAGATACTGTCAGTGCTCCTAGTAGTTAAGAAGCTGCAAGATCACCCTCATAGCTGAGACATACCTTTTGTAACCAGGTAGCCTGTGTAGAAGAGATGACTAGTAATTAATGTACACCCTCCACCCTCTTTCATTCTTCTAGAAAGGGCATTAGCTGCCCTATTTTCAGATCCCTTTTTATACTGAACCTCATAATCCAATCCCAGGAGTTTAGTAAGACCCCTTTGTTGAAGAGTTGTGGTTACTTTCTGCTCCAGAAGGTACTACAAGCTTTGATGGTCTGTTCTTATAATAAAGCGACCACCCTGCAAGTAATGTCTCCACTTTTCTACTACAGTTAGGATAGCTAAATATTCCTTCTCATATGTAGATAAACCCCCGTTCTTCAAGGCTAGTGCGTTGTTAAGGTAAGCTATAAGTCTCCCTTCTTGCATTAGGATAGCCCCTATACCTGTAGCACAAGCATCAATTTCAACAATAAAAGGTTTGGTAAAGTCAGGCAAGGCTAAGAAGGTGTTGTAGACATGGCTGTCTTCAGTTGCTAAAAGGCCAATTCTGCTTCCTCATTCCACTGGAATGAATTTTTCTTGAGTAAGTTGGTTAGAGATCTACTAATGATTCCATAAGATTTCACAAACCTCCTATAGTACCCAGTGAGTCCCAAAAACCCCCTAAGAGCTTTGACTGACCTAGGCACATGCCAATTAACCATTAAATCAATCTTGGTAAGGTTAGTAGCTAACCTTTTGCAAGAGATAATGTGGCCAAGATACTTCACTCTATCTTGCCCAAAGGCACATTTGGATAGTTTGTGTAACGACCCGACTTGTCGTTTTAAGAATTTACTCCCCGTTCAGTAACTTAAGGTCTCAAGAAATTTTGTAATATGTATTATGACCTGCGGGTATGGTCGGGTTTGAATTACTAAATATTCAAAATTAAATTAAAAGAACAATCCTTATTTAGAAGTTTAAATGGAAAGAGTTGACCGTAGAGTTAACTTTTGAGCAAACGACTCTGGAATAAAATTTTGATGATGTCAATAGCTCCGTATGGTGATTATGGACTTAGGAGTGTGTCCGGAAAACTATTTGGAGGTCTGTAGTAGAATTAGGCTTGAAATGACGAAAGATAAATTTTTTGGAGGTTTGACGGTCAAAATTGACTTTTTGATATCGGGGTCGGAATCCGATTATGGAAATTTGAATAGCTTCATTGTGTCATTTCTGACTTGTGCACAAAATATGAGGTCATTCGGACGTGGTTTGGTAGGTTTCAACGTCGTTTGTGGAATTCAGAAATTTCTAAGTTCATTAGACTTGAATTCGTGTGTAATTCCTATTTTTGGTGTTGTTGAAGGTGATTTGAAGGTTCGACTAAGTTCGTATGATGTTATGGGACGCGTTTGTATGTTTGGTTGAGGTCCCGAGGGCCTCGGGTGAGTTTCGGGTGGTTAACTGATCATTTTTGGCATTGGAGAGATTGCTGATAACTGTTGTTGCATTCTTCTGGTTTCCTCTTTCGCGTTTGCGAGTGGGCCTTCGCGTCCGCGAGTGGGCCCTCTCATTCGTGAAGTGTTTTCTAAGTGGTGAGATTTGTTCTTCGCGTTCGCGAAGGGGAGGACGCGAACGCGAACGCGAAAGTATGGTCTGCATGTGCATCGCGAATGCGGGAGCAATGTCGCGTTCGCAAAGAGGAGGGAGGCAATTGGGGACCCCAGGTCCTTGTTCTACCCGTTCGCGAGGTTGTGGTCGCATTCGTGAAGGTCTGAGCTAGTAAAGCATTGCGTTCGCGAGTCATGTGTCGCGTTCGCGAAGAGTAAAGTGGAGAGGCAGTCAAGTTGGGCTATGCGTACGCGAGAGGACGGTCGCGTTCGCGAAGAAGGAAATCTGGGCAAACGGTGTTAAATTCCAAATTGAGGGTTTGAGTTCATAACACAAAAAAATAATTTTTGAGCTCGGTTCTTGGGCGATTTTGAGGGTTTCTTCACGACTTCGACTGGGGTAAGTTTTCTACATCCTAAAGTGATTATACTTCATGTATCTATGGTTATATTCATCATTTAATTCGGATTTTAATGGAGGAAATCAAGATTTTTGCAAAATCTCCCAAAAAGCGAAAATTTAAGATTTGGAGGTTGAGTTGTTATTAGAATTCGATAAAATTGGTATGGTTGGACTCGTATCAGAATGGGTATTCGGATTTCGTAAACATTATGTCGGGTTCCGAGGGTCGGGCACCACATTGACTTTTGTTGATTTTTTAGAATAAATTTTCAAGTCGACATTTTATTATCCGAAATTTATTTCCGATGAATTTTAATGAAGTTATACAATTAATTTGTATAGATTTGAGCGGTTTGGAGGTTAATTCAAGCAAAAAGATGATTTTGGAATATCGGCATAACTTCAAAAAGGTAAGTGTCTTGTCTAACCTCGAGTGGGGGAATTACTCCTTAGGCATCGAGTCTTATATGCCATTTGTAAAAAGTGAAAAGCCGTGTACGCGAGGTGACGAATACGTACTCGGGCTTATATGTGCAAAATTTATTAAGATAAAGTCTTGGGTATATTGTGTAGTAAAATGGATAATTGTTGGCATATATTTAATCATCTAATTTGCCATGCCACAAATTACAATTATTGAAGTTGTTTTTATATGACAATTCGATATAATTATTACTTGTATACTCATGTGAATTTCGTGAGTTTGATGGTTTGATATTTCTTAGATTTTAATTTTATTATGAATTTTTCCTATGCAAATAATTAATTAAGCAAGCTTAAGAAGAAGTGTTAATATAATTATCTAAATTTGGATTAATGAAGGTGTGCCCTATGAATTGATTTTGTTACGTTGCCGTGATAATATTACATGTAAATTGTTGTGTTAATTGAGTTATCATTTTGAGGATATAAGGGTGGCATTTCACTGTTGATATTATGTGGGTATAAGGGAGGCATTTCACTGTTGTTATGTGTGTTGGGATATTGTCTGGGTGGAGCGATAAGGGTAGTTATAGGAGCGATAAGGATGACTATTGGAGCAATAATGGTAGCTATATGAGCGATAAGGGTGGCTATTGATATAGTCAGGGTGGAGGGATAATGAAGGCTATTATAATAGTGATAAAAGTGGCTATAGGAGAGATAAGGGTGGCTATTGTCAGGGATGATATATGACGATATGGAGTTATTGGGTTGGTAATTTCTATGTGATGTTGTGATCTTTATTGTGTTTCTTTTTTTTATCTTGTAAAATTTGTCTTGTTGTTTCGGTAAACTTGATAATAGTCTAATCTATGTTGAAAATGGGAGCCTGTAGCTATTGCCAGGCGGATTATGAAATGAAATGTGGGCACGAGGTGCCAGGAGTAAATAATGATGATATTGGCACGTGAATCATCCGTGAAATTGGGATATGAAACGTGGGCACGAGGTTCCAGAAAAATATGATGATTTAATTTTGGGCACGAAGTGCCGTAGAAATATGAAAGTGGGTTGAGACCCGTATTTACGAAAAATATAAAAAAGGGCTGAGACCCGTATTTTTATGATTATGAAATGGGGTGTCACATGGTGACTTTTAATTGAAAGAATTATATTCAAAATATTTATTTGGAAGGATTTTTATTCAAAAAATATTAGATGAAAGAATTTGCATTTGAAAGATATTTATTTGAGGAAATTATATTTGAAAGACATTTATTTGAAGGACTTGATTTAATTGGGTGTACTTGTATTTATTATTAGTTGAGCAATATTAATGATGTTCTTGTTGACCTGCTGTGCATATCATTGTTTGATTTGTGTTGCCCTTATTGTTATTTGTTTTCCATTATTTTGTATATTATATTGCACAGGTTATTAAACAAGTGAGTGTCTTGACTGTACCTCGTCTCTACTCCACTGATGTTAGTCTTGATACTTACTGGGTACAGACCGTGGTGTACTCATACTACACTTCTGCATATTTTTGTGCAGAGCCAGGTGTTGGAGATATCGGACTCGGACAAAGCTAAAGTGTGATCGCAAGGATTCAAGGTAGAGCTACTTGGTCGTCGCAGTCCCTTGGAGTCTTTTCATTTTATTGTATAGTCAACTCTTATTCGAACAATGTTGTTTATTCGATCCTTGAGATGATTGCATGTATTCAGTTAGAGTTCGTGACTCAGTACTACCAGTCTTGTGAAGTTGTTTTATTACTTCTGCTGTTAGTTTCTATATAAAAAAAATGGCTTGAAATGTAATTGAAATCGGCTTACTTAGTCTTAGAGACTAAGTGCCATCACGACGCCTGCGGTGGGATTTTGGGTCGTGGCAAGTTGGTATAAGAGCTCTAGGTTCATAGGTTCTATGAGTCACGAACGAGTCTAGTAGAGTCTTGCGGATCAACACGAAGACATCTGTACTTATCTTTGATAGGCTACAAAACTGTTAGGAAATTTTCACTTCTTTCATTCCGGTCGTGCGGATTTGTTGATTTTGAAATTTGAGCCTTTGTATCTTTATTCTCTCACAGATAGTTAGGACACGTGCTACCGGGTTAGCTGAGTAGGCATCCACACATACTGCTAGGGCTGCAAGAGGCCGGGGCCGAGGTAGAGGCCGAGGAAGGGCACGTGTCGCGACTAGAGCACTTATCATAGAAGAAATTGAGGAGCAGCCAGTAGCTCCAGTTGGGGGACAAGTACTAGAAACACCTGTTATTATCCCCGGACTTCAGGAGACTTTAACAGAGTTCCTGAGTAAGTTTGGTACATTAACTCAAGCGAGATTGATCTTTGTTGCACCAAATATTTCGCAGATTGGGGGAGTAGCTCAGACTCCTACCACAACTCCAGAGCAGCAGATTCACGTTGGTCAGGTTCCGGGTGTAGTACCGGTACAACTTGTTATTCTGGTTCGGCCTGAGGTTAGGCCAGAGGCATAAGAAGAAGAACAAAAGAGACTTGAGAGGTTTAAGAGGTATAGTCCACTTACTTTCAGTGACACAACTATAGAGGATGCCCAAGGATTTCTAGAAAATTATCACTATATTCTCCACACCATGGGTATTGTGGAAGTGAGCAGAGTTGCCTTTACTACATTCCAATTGTCAGGCGCAACGTATCAGTGGTGGAAAATCTATGAAGAAGGTAGACCAGCCGATGCAATACCACCAACTTGGGCTCAATTTTCGAAAACATTTTTGAAAGAGTTTGTTCCCCAAATTATCCGAGATGCATGGGGCACAGAGTTTGAACGGTTGCGCCAGGGCACTATGACAGTGTCAGAATATGCCATCAGGTTCAGTGAGTTAGCCCGTCATGCACCTATCTTGGTTCCTACAGTCAGAGAGCGGGTCTGCAGATTCATTGAGAGGCTCGATTATGATATTAAAATATGCATGACTAGAGAGTTGCAAACTGATACTCCATTTCACAAGTAGTGGAGATTTCGAGAAAGATTGAGAGCGTTCTAGGCGAGGAAATGGAGTCTAAGGAGGCCAAACGGTCTCGAGGCTTTGGAGGATTCGGTGGATTTTACTCCTTAGCTAGGACCCATTATAACGGAGGCTCGAGTAGTCGGCCAGCTCAGTCCGCACATCAGATTTCTCAGAGTGCTCCAGTAAGTTCTTACGATGCACCACCGGCACGAGATTCCTATAATGGTTATTCCAGTTATCCGTCACAGACTCAGTACGGGCAATCGCAACCTCAGAAGGGTTGTTATGAGTGTGGTGATACTAGGCACATTATGAGAGATTGCCCCAGACTTGGGAGGGGTAGATTTTATCAGAACACTCAGATTATGGACCCTAGTGCAGCTAATACTCCACGAGCACAACAAATTGGGGGTGGATGACAGGCGGGCAGAGGGCACCTAAGAGGTGAAGTCCCGACCCGTTGATATAATTGCTATGATTTGGCTGAGGCTGATACACCAGATAGTGTCGTTACAGATATGAATCTATTTACAATAAAAAAAAGAGAGCACTATTCTTAATTTGATTCGGTTCTGAATATTGAGGTGAGTCCTCCTATTATGCTCCGCTTATGGGTGAGCTTCGTAATCTTGTGACCCACTTCTATGTTTATCCCTATTGGGAGATTTGAATATGTGAGCCCGTGTCTGTCATTTTTATTTTTTGGCACCATTGAGGGTTATAAGTCCAAAATTAATTTTTATTATTCATTACAGTGGGTTTGATGTGTTTCAGAATAATGGATTCCAATTTTATGAATTATATGCCCTAGCGGTATGAGGGTTCATTGTGTGTTATGAAAAATGTTTACGAAATTTATTGAAAAGAAGAAAGAAAGGAAATTGAAATTTCAGTTGGCACAATGTGCACAATACTGGTGATTCAGAGTTGAGGACGAGATCCTCGCATTTACTTTTTATATATGATGTGAAATATTTAAATCGGGCTACAAGCCACGATGAAAGTTATATAAGGACGAGGTCCTTGTGGTAAAATATTTATCAGTTTAAATTCTCCCTTTGTGAAGTTTAATTTGTACTATAGTACTAATATGGAGTTATTCCTGATAGGCTTTTGTGTGATAATTCTTTTATGTGTTTCTATGCCATAATTGTGCTGTAATTATTGGTTTTAGCCTACGAGGCGAGTGCCTAGGTGGCGTTAAATATGACTCGTTAAGTCGGGTAAATAGTTATGAGGTCTTCATGCCTCACATTCTATTGTCAGGCATTGTGAAAATTTAAAATGAGGTGTTGGTTAATATGAGATTAATTGATGATGCTGGAATTAATTATGAATAGCTTTTAAGACCAGAGATGTGGTGATGGGCATACATATGATGTGCTTCATGTCCTGATATCATTATGATAACGCAATGCTTGTAACGCTGAGATTAGTGTTATCGATATATACACTGTGGTACTTTTTTGGGTTGTGGATGTGTTGTTAGGAGTTGTTTTGGTATTACTCTGCCAGGTGGATATGCCCAATTATATGGGAGACTCTGCTGGAATTTCTGAAAAATTTGGGAGTTAGTAAAATTTGGGGGATTGAGACATGCAAAAGAAGAGATAAGTTATGTTATGTATGTGAGGGCGAGTGATCCTAAGCGGGGGAGAATGTAACACCCCAAAAAAATTTCGAAGTACTTCAACACTATCAAGAAAGTTGATGTGTGCGTAGGCACGAGTTGCTATAGCCAGTTGAGACTAATACCGTACGTTGATGTAAAACTCAGGTCTTTTGAAAATGTTTGGAGTGTAAGAAATTGGTCTTAAAGTTTACAAATATAGATAAAAGAAATAATCTCAAATAAGATGGTGTTGTCGGGATTATCTCAAATGCGGTAATGTGGGATCAACAACGAGTATATGTGTAAAAGAAAAATCATCAATTTGGTAACCTCAGAATAATTCTTAGCACGTTCGAGGACGAACGTTTGTTTAAGAGGTGGAGAATGTAACGACCCGACTTGTCGTTTTAAGAATTTATGCCTCATTCAGTGACTTAAGATCTCGAGCAGCTTCGCTATATGTATTATGACCTGCGGGTGTGGTCGAGTTTGAATTACTGAAGATTCAGAATTAAATTAAAAGAACAATCCTTATTTAGAAGCTTAAATGGAAAGAGTTAACCGGAGAGTTGACTTTTGAGTAAACGACTCCGGAATGGAATTTTGATGATGTTAATAGCTCCGTATGATGATTATGGACTTAGGAGCGTGTCCGGAAAATGTTATGGAGGTATGTAGTGGAATTAGACTTGAAATGGCGAAAGATGAATTTTTTGGGAGGTTTAACCCGGGGGGGGGGG
>AWOL01S0042950.1:0-47850 GCA_000715115.1 Nicotiana otophora
CCTAAGGGCTACCCTTTCTTCGAGTTAGAAACCACTCACTCGATCATTAATCGTAAGGGCTACTCTCATTTCGAGTTAGAGCAAGTACTCACTCGACCATAAAGCCTAAGGGGTACTTTAGTTCTAGTACGAGCAAACACTCACTCGACCATTAAGCCTAAGGGCTACCCTTTCTTCGAGTTAGAAAACACTCACTCGATCATTAATCGTAAGGGCTACTCTCATTTCGAGTTCGAGCAAGTACTCACTCGACCATTAAGCCTAAAGGCTACTCTTACGTCGAGCCCGAGAAATCATTCTCACTCAACCACAAAGCCCAAGGGCCACATTGATTCAAGTTCGAACTATTACCCCGAACCAAGGACTACATGTCAAGCTTAAGAAGGCTATTATACTTTAAGTCTGAGCGAATTGTTTCATTTGACATCTATCTATCATGCCTAAAGGGCCACCTCAATTCGAGTTCGAACATTCACTAGGGGACTACCTATAAGAAACGGTCGATGCAGTACACACTATCGGTCCTTACTATCTCAAACTTGGACCTCCGAATATTTATTCAATACTAAGGCACTTTTGACTTTTGTACAAGTTAACAAAAGGCATAAGATTCAGAAGATATGAAAGGAAGAAAAGTTTTTATATTCAAATCAAAATCATTTACAAAGGCAAGACGGTCCGATCAAATTTCTTTACAAAAGACCAAAACGGTCTTATAACAAATACTAAAATGACTTAGTCCTCTCCAGGAGCATCATCTTCACCCTCAAGGCCTCCTTCGCTCTCAGAACTGCTCGTACTCCCGGTATAATCATCATCGGGAAAGGCCAACACTCTGGCTTCAGCTTCGAGCTCTTTTGAATTCTCGATCTCAGCTGAAGTATTGAAGCCACGAGCATGGATCTCCTCTAGAGTCCCCCTCCAAGATTGGCATTTAGCATACTCAGCAACATAATTTGCTCGAACTTGAGCAGCCTCAACAACCTCTTTTGCTCGAACCTAAGCGGCTTCAGCATCAGACCGGTAAACATTAACCATTGCATCAGCATTAGCCGTGGCTATTTCGGCCTCCGATTTGGCTGCTGATAGTTCTAAGGAAAATCTCTCTCGATCAGAAGTCACTGAGCCCAACCGAGACTGGATCTCCTCGATATCCTTGGCTTGGACTAAGGCTCTCTTTTTCGAGCTTCGGAGTTGGGCCTCGACCGAGGCCAGCTGAGCCCGGGCAGCCTCTTTTTCAGAAGCAAGGCGGTCCATGTTCGTTTTCCACTCCTCAGCCCCCGCTTTCACTGCATCTACCTCGGCATGAAGCTGCCCAACCATATGGATCTTTTGCTGAACCTGCTCGGATAAATTAGTTTGTTCTTTCCGAGTTGCTTCTAGCTCGGCTCGAAGTCCTCTTGTTTCTCCTTCCCTCTGCTCAATGGGAATCTTGAATGTATCTCTCTCCTCAGTAAGCCCTCGAATTTCGGTTTCGAACCGGCTTAGCTCTCCTCGGGATCGGAAAAATGCCTCGTGATAGAGCGCAAAAGCATACAAACAAATAAAATGGAGTTATCCAAAAGAAGAAAAATACAAGTATAAAAGTTGACAAAGAGAAAGCGGACTTACCCGATTCAGGGCCTGCTGAGCTTCGTTGAATATACGAGGAATCTCCGCCTTGCCCGAGCTTTTCTTCGAAGCCTCAAAATCGCTCGGACCGATAGCATCTTCTACTCCAATAAAATAACCACGGAAAGGATCTTCCTTTCCATGGGCTCCCTCCCCATGATAAACCTCCACAGCTTGGGCGTCATGTATCATAGACTGTGAAACGAAGGAAAAGAAGGGGAATCGTCGATCTCTATTGCCCTGATTGTGTCTTTCGAGGCACCGCCTCCATCTCGGGGAACCTCAAACTCGGCTCCCGCACCATTATCAACCTCCTCTTCGACGGATTTGTTGCCCCGAGGCAAAATATCCTCGGTCTCCCTTTGCTTGGGAACTCGGTTCGAAGTCTTCTACTCAACTTTGTCGGACCTGGGTGAAGCAGAATCAGTCCCCACTGGTCCCAAAGCTTTACTAACATCGGTGCTAGCTCGAGCACGGGCCACCAGTCCAGAATAATCTTCTTCTTCTTCTTCATCATCCCTAAGACGCAGGACCGATTCCATAGTCAACGGGATTATGTTTCCCTTGGGCTTACGGGCTGTCCTCTTCTTAGGCTTTAGACCCTCGGAATCCGATGTCCTTTTTCTCTTACTTTCCTTCAACGGCTTCGAAACAGGCGGTGAAACTTCTTCATCACCAGACGGTGGCCTCATGACCGCATCTTTTTCGAGACCTATGAAGGGAGAATATAAGTAAAAGCATGCTTCGAATAAATATGTCACCTCGAACGACAAACGAATCGGTAGACCAAGATGAAAGCTTACCATGGGTACGAGCTTCCCATCGACCTTTCGACAAATCACGCCATGAGCGCTCGGCAAATGATAACGTCGAGACCAGGTTTTTGACCCAGTTCTCGAGGTGGGAAATCGCACCCGACATCCAAAGCAACGACTGCATTGAGAAAGACACTATTAAGAAAGAATGAAGAAGTAAGACAAACAGAAATTTAAAACGGGATCATACTTACGTTTCATATTCCACTTCTCAGAAAATGGCATGCACTCGGCCGGGATCAGATCCGAGGTCTTCACTCAAATGAACAGGCCCATCCATCACCGATCCTTATCTTCATCTATGCTCAACGTGAACAGCTTGGCGGCTTGACGTTGAAGCTTTATCAGCCCGCCTCGGTAAAGTCGAGGACTATACAATCTTATAAGGTGGTCGAGGGTGAAGGGAAGCCCATCAATTTTTCTCATAAAGAAACGTATCAAGATCACGATCCTCCAGAAAGAAGGATGAATTTGGCCGAGGGTCGCCTAGTATTTATTGCAAAAATCAATGATGACTGGATCGAGGGGACCCAATGTGAAAGGGTAAGTATAAACACCCAGATACCCTTCCACGTGGGTAGTGATCGATTCCTCCGGTGCCGGTATCACGACCTCTTTGTTTACCCAATTACAATCTTTCTTCACCACATCAAGGAAACTTACTGGTATCGAGCATATGTATCTCGATACCAACTCGTATCGACCGGCAACCGAAGAGGGTTTGTCAACTTTAAAATCAGAATCAATAACACAACCCCCGGGAACAAGTTCTTCAAGGCGTGGCTCCACCACCATCTTCTCACCGGCCAGCCGAGATGAGGAAACAACCTCTTTCTGAGGAACGGTTTTAGATATCTTGGCCATCTAGGTTTTCAAAGAACAAAGAAGACGGAAAATCGAAATATTTCGGTATTTGATGAAGAACAAACAAAGAACTTTTCAGAACCTGGAAATAGATAATTTTGGAGAAGACGAAGAACTATGAATGAGAAGAGTTGAAAGTAAAAGTTTAAAATGATGAAGGAAGGAGGCTATTTATAGATTTGACAATGACGATTCAAAATCTACAGTGGTCGACCATCGTCTGACACACATTTAATGCCTTGGTAACTGAACCGTCAGGACATTTGGCACATACGTCATAACCGGGCTCGATGCAGACGTCAGTATATATCTAGTCATATCATTGAAAAATCATATCGTTTCTCGACACATTCTTTCCGAGAAATGAGGGGACTATCTGTATACGGTCAAATCTGAGTTTGCCCTTCGGGTAATTAATCGGGGTTGGAACATGATTAACTGAGGATCGTCACTATAGCTTCGAGATAAGAAGTAAAGCCAGGTTATCAGGCTCAAAACTCAGGGACCGATCCTCCAGTCCATATCAAGCTATGATATGAAGTAGTGTTATCGAGCTCAAGAGCCAGAGACCAATCAATATTGAGCCCGAGTCAATATCGAGCTCGAGATCTGGAGATCGATCAATTCCAAAACCGACCAAGATCGAGCTAAGAGACAAAGAGCCGTTGCAGCCGCACTTAGGGAGAGAATCTCGGCGGGAATTAAGGAAAAACTAATTAACTAATCTATCATGAGATCCCCATTATGTATTTTTTACTATATCCAAAGTAAGAGTTTTCCACTATATTAAGAGTGGATATCATTTCTGTAAAGGAGAGCAGATCCAGAGAAGCAAGCATTGATACACTCACATTCTAAAGATTATTACATTGATATATAGTTGAGATTATACTTTTTTGAGCTTGGACATTGATTCATCTTGCTTGTTTATAAATCATCCTCTACTCAATTTGGTTTGTATTTCATTCCTTTATACAGTCAATATTCGATATATTTCTACTTACTTTTTCGATTTGTACCAAGCTATACCACGTATCCTTAGAACTACGTATAAATTTAATTCTATCCGTTTTTCGGGTAAACAAATATAAATTGGCAAATGTTCATTTGACGGAAATATAATGTTAGAAAATACTTAGTTCATGATAAAAGAATACTCCAATTCTCAAAGAGAGTTGTAGCTTTGGTTCATGTGAACAAAACGTGATCGAGTAAAATCTATTAAATGTGAATATATAGTGAATAAAAGAGAGAATTTCAACTATAAATACCTCACTAATTATATGAGTTGAAGTTTATCAATCGTTTCCAACATTTTACATAACATACATACTTTGATAGCTAAAAATGAAGTTCTTGATAACCTGTATTATACTGCTTTTTAGTTTCAATACATCCGCAACAATTTATTTCTCAGTCAAACTACCACCATATGCCCTCCACCTCCGGACGATAGTGTAAAGACAGTGGTACGTATGGCTTGAAATACTAGCCTTGCTATTTCTTTATGATTATATTTTTATTTTAATAGAATTCTAAAAGCTAGCTTCATTCTTGTACAAATATTTATACTTAATTTGCATGTACAGTTTTAAAAAAAAAAAGGCCCAAAACTTAGTGGCATAACTCCACACATATTGGTTTTTTTTTGTAATAGATTCGTCCAAATACTAGTACTCCAATTCATAAGGAGAGCGGTAGCTCTGGTTTGTGTGAACAAAAAGTGATCGAGTAATATTTTATTAAATGCATTAAATTAACATTGAGCAATATGCCATAACATATGATTAAGACGTGGATGTGTAGTGAATAGAAGAAAGAAGTTCAACTATAAATAGCTCACTAATATGAGTTGATCTTAATCGATTGTTTTCAACTTTTTACATAACATACATAATTTGATAGCTAAAAATAAAGTTATTAATAACCTGCATTATACTTCCTTTTAATTTTGGTACTTTTCCGCAGTAAGTCATTTCTCAATCAAACTACTACCATATGCAAATGGTATTCAAGTAGTCACCTACATTTGCCGGGGAAATGATTGCAAAAAGTCTGTTTCATTAGACTTTACCCTGCACGGCCTTTCGCGGGCCGATATTAATGACTATAACATGTCCTCCGCCTCTAGATGATAGTGCCAAGACAGTGGTACGTATGGCTTGAAATACTAGCCTTGCTATTTTTTTTTTATGATTATACTAGTAGTCGTATTCGAGCGATGCACGGTCAATATTAAAAAATATTACTTAAATTAAATTGTGATCAGGGCTTGTTTGAACATTAATCGTATTATTTTATTAAGTTTTAATTGTCATTTTATTTGTCAATATAATATACTCAATAATAAAAAATTATTAAATTAAAGGGACTTATATAGTCATTGAATAACATTTTTGTTCTGTATTTTATTTATTGTATTATCCAATGTTTAGTATTCTTACATTGTTAATAAAAATATCTATTAGCATATTACTTTGTTTAATATTTGCCGTATATTTTATTACTCTTGAAGTATTTTTTATTTTGAAGTATATTCTATTGTTCACAATAATATTTTCTGAATTTTAATGAATAAAATCTCTATTAAATTGAAGGGACTTATATAGTCATTGAATAACTTTTTTGTTATGTATATTTCTTTATTATACAATCCAATTTTTAGTATTATTATATTGTTAATAAAAAGATTTATTAGCATATTACTTTGTTTAATATTGTTTGTCTGTTGATTTATTTTTGTAATAATAGAAGATATATATTTTATTACTCCTGAAATATTTTTTAATTTTTAATTTTATTCTATAATTTTCAATAATATTGTTTGAATTTTAATGAATAAGAAACAAAGAATTTAACTAACGTAAACCAACACTCACTCATATTTGAATAGTTAATTTTAGGTAGTTAATTTCTTTATCTCTTTTTTTATTTTCTTTTTTTAAAAAAATAATAATGTTTGAATCTCCAAATTTGTAGGAGGTTTGTCCTAAAATGTGACACTTGTTAAATTTTTGTTGTTACATTTGGATATAGACTATCATATTAGGAAGAAACTACTCCCAAATTTGAATTGATTTTTTTTTATTTTTCTTATTTTAAAATAATTTGAAAACTCCAACTTGAAACTTTTTTGTTTTTGTTTTTTCCCAAATTAGGAGGATCTATAGTGTTTCCACACTTCCCCTCCAGCGTGACTCGAACCGAGGACCGAACTGTCGTGGGTGGAGGTGCTTTACCAACTGAACGTGTCTCACTTGTCTCCAACTTGAAACTACTCCCTGAATTGGCATTTTTTTTATAAAATAATTTTAAAACTCCCACTTTGTTGGAGCTTTGTCTAAAAAATCTACATTTATTATCGTATTGGTTATGCCATTTGGCATCATATAATTATTTTATTTCTCTTTTCATATATATATATATATATATATATATATATATATATATATATATATATATATATATATATATATATATTTCTATATAAAATATTAGGAAGAAACTACTCTCTATTTTGAATTGGTAGTTTTTATTTTTTCTTATTTTTGAATTATATAGATATTTAAATTCAAAAACAATAACCACTAACTAATTTTGTAACTAAATAACTAATTATGCGATGTGACTTTTTTTAGGCTGCCACTTGGCTTAATGTGGTGCCTTTTTCTCTAGCTTTTAATAATATATAGATATAAATTTTTATACTTATAGAATTCTAAAAGCTAGCTTCACTCTTGTATTAATGTTTATGCTTAATTTGCATGTACAGTGGAAAACAACCAAAACTTAGCGAAAGTGACATGGATATTACTGCAGGCAAACCATCAACAACACTGATTACTTTAAGGCGGAAGTGACATTTTCCAAAGACGGAAGAATTAAGAAAAAATGAAATTCTTAAAAATTTGTCGACTTGAAGAAACTGAGGCAGTTGCTTCAGTTATGTACAATATGCTATGTAGGAATATGTATAATAATCTAACAGAGACTTTAGCTCCTGAGGAATTTCCAGGGACCTGTTCCAGTTCCTATCCTGTAAATGTGAAGTAGAAAGCAAACAGATTATTTGGTTATGCTTTTAAGTGCTTTACTTAAATGCACTTTATTTGGAGTACATTAGCAATTAACCATACCTCTAGAAACCTGCTAAAGCTCTTAGGCTCATATAGTAAGAGCGACCCAAATTCCGACGAATTTATAACTTCATGAAAGAATGAACAAGAATACAATGCTGAATATAGCCATTGTAACCTGAACATAAATAGCATTCGCTTTTGTAAATATTTACTAATTAATGAAAAAGGAAAATATATATATTGACATTGTCTTCCGATCATATTCTATTGTCTATTGTTTATTTTCTTCTTCTTGAGCCGAGAGTTTTTCGGAAACAACCTCTCTACTCCTCCGGTCTGCGTACACTCTACCCTCCCCAGACACCACTTGTGAGATTTTACTGGGTTGTTGTTGTTGTTGTCGTCGTCTTCAGATCATAATCAAGGAAGATATCTGTAACGATCCGACCGGTCGTTTTGAGCTCTAGCATGTTGTTCGGTAGTTTAAGGCCTTGAATAGCTTCACTTCAGGTATTATGACTTGTACGCATGGTCGGAATTGAATTTCGGGAAGTTCGGAGTTGAATTGTAAAGAAAATTCTAACTTTGGAAGCTTTGAGTTGGAAGAATTGACTAAGGAATGACTTTTGAGTAAACGACCTCGGAATCGAGATTTGAAGGTTCCAATAGGTTCGTATGATGATTTCGGACTTGGGCGTATATTCGGATCGAATATCGAATCACCCGGGAGCATTTCGGCGCTTAATATGGAAAGTTGCTATTTTAAAAAACTTTAAGAAATTCTTAAGTTTGACTTGAAGTGGATTTTGATGTTATCGATGTCCGTTTGGGATTCCGAACTTGGGAATAGTTCCGTATGGTGATTTTGGTCTTAGGAGCATGTCCGGACGTTGATTTGGAGGTGTGTAGGTCATTTCGGCGTCAATTGGGGAAAGTTGAAAATTTGATGATTTTTGGAAACTTTGACCCGGAGTCGACTTTTTGATATCGGGGTCGGATTTCGATTCCGAAAGTGGGAATAGGTCTGTATTGTGATTTATGACTTGTGCGCAAAGTTTGGCATCATTCCGGAATGTTTTTGTATGGTTCGAATGCGTTCGTCGAAGTTTGAAAGTTTGAAAGTTTAAAGAAGGATTCGATTATCAATTCGTAGTTTCGATATTTTTTGGTGTGATTTGAAGGCTTGACTAAGTTCGTATCGTATTTTAGGACTTGTTGGTATGTTTGGTTGAGGTCCCGGGGGCCTCGGGTGGATCCCGGATGATCAACGCATCGAGTTTGGACTTGGAAGAAATGTTGAAGCAGCTATCTTCTGGTGTAACCGCACCTGCGAGGTTTTGGCCGCAGGTGCGGAGCCACAGAAGCGGCCAAGAGGGAAGCAGATACGGATTTTCGTTGGGCAGTGCTGAGACCGCAGATGCGGTCATCTCGCCACAGAAGCGGGACCGCACCTGTGGAGTGGGCAGCGCAAATGTATGGGCGTAGATGCGCATGAGGGACGCAGATGCAGCCAGCGACCTTGGCTTGGTTTCTCACAGGTGCGAGACTTGGAGCCGCAGAAGCAACCTTCTCACCGCAGAAGCGTAATTGGTGTTGGGCAGTGAGGCTTCTTTAAAACGGGGGTTTGGCTCATTTTCATCTCATTTCGTCCATGTGAACCGATTTTGGAGCACTTTTGGAGTGCCATCTTCATCAACTATAATGAGGTAAGTGATTTCTTCACATTGTGAATTAAATACATGATTTTTATATGGATTCAAGTATGGAAATTGATAGAAATTATGAGATTTTGAAGAAAAATCTAGAAATTGGTATTTTGGAGTTTGACTACGAAATTGGACATGAAATTTGAAATAAATTATATATTTGAGTTCGTGGTGTTATGGATAAAGTTTATCTTCAAAAATTTACGGAATCCGGGCACGCGGGCCTGAGGTTTAATCTTATAGACTTTTCGAGTGGAGTTGAGAATTTATTTAAATTGATTAATTACGGGTATTAGAGTATCTTTTGATTGGTTTGCACATTGTTTGAATAGTTTTGGATCGATGGGCTTTGGTTTGAGGTGTTGGAAGGGCGTTGGAGCCGATTATTGAAATTCGGAGCGAGGTGAGTCTCCTATCTAACTCTGTGAGGGGAAAACTACTTGTAATGACCCGGCCGGTCGTTTTGAGTGTATTAGCCCCGATCCCCTATTTATTGTTTTCCCCGTATCTATTTCTGCTTATGTGACTTACCGGGAGGCCTTGTTTTTGATTTCGGAGTGTTTTGGGATACGTAGTCCCTAAAACGGAAGCTTAAGTCTCAGTATTTTGACTATAGCCAGAAGTGTATGAAGACGACTCCGGAATGGAGTTTTGTCGGTTCTGTTAGCTTCGTTGGGTGATTTTGGACTTAGGAGCGTGTCCGGACTATGAATTTGAGGTATGTAGCTAATTTAGGCTTGAAATGACGAAAGTCGAATTTTGAAAAGTTTGACCGGGGGGTGACTTTTTGATATCGGGGTCGGAATCCGATTCTGAAAGTTGGAATAGGTCCATAATGTTGAATATGATTTGTGTGCAAAATATGAGGTCAATCGGACATGGTTTGGTAGGTTTCGGCGTCGTTTGTGGAGTTTGAAAGTTTAGAAGTTCTTTAGGCTTGAATCTGAGTGTAATTGGTGTTTTGATGTTGTTTTGAGTAATTCAAAGGCTCGACTAAGTTCGTATAGGGTTGTATGACCTGTTGGTATGTTTGGTTGAGGTCCCGAGGGCGTCGGGGTGATTTCGGGTGGTTAACAGATAGTTTGAAGTTGGAAACAAATGCAATTGAAGTTGTTGCTGCTGGTGTTTCCGCACTTGCGGAATGGGAACCGCAGATGCGAGGCCGCAGGAGAGAAGGAAGAGTTGCAGGTGCGGCTAAGGAAGGCCTGGGTTCAGACCGCGGGTGCGATGGAAATCCCGCATCTGCAATCGTCGTAGAAGTGGATTGAGAGGCGCATATGCGCAGTTAGATCGCAGGTGCGGCTTGGGCCCCGCATCTGCGATGGCCGCAGATACGGTCAGGTGACACAGGAGCGTAGTCAGTCTTTTAATGAATTTCCGAAGAAGCGGAGCCCTTTTCACAGATGCGGTTCCGCAGGTGTGGAACTAGGACCGCAGGTGCGGTTTTGCTGGGCAGAAAACACCAGCTCGAGGTTTTGTCTTTCATTTTCCAATTTTGGACTTGAGGAACTTGAGAGAGAGGCGATATTTCGAAGGTTTTCAAGGAACAACGTTGGGGTAGGTGATTCTAACCCATAATGGTATAAATTTCGTGAATCTATGGCTTTAATCATGATCTAATTAGGGATTTGAACTAGAAATTTGGGGGATTTAGGGCTTGAGATTTGGATAGTGGATTTTGGGGATTTGAGTGACCAAATGAGGTCGGATTTTGATAAATTTGGTATGGTTAGACTCGTGAGTGAATGGGCTTTCGGGTTTTGTGACTTTTGTCAGATTTCGAGACATGGGCCCGAGAGCTGGGTTCGGGCCAATTTTGGATTTTTGGCTATAATTTAGTACTTTTCTTGTGGAATTGATCCCTTTAGACTATATTGAATGTATTGTTCTGCGTGTGGCTAGATTCGGGACGTTTGGAGACCGATTTGAGAGGAAAAGGCATTTCAGAGTAGAGATTTGCTCGGTTTGAGGTAAGTAACAGTCTTAAATCTGGTTTTGAGGGTATGAAACCCCGATAATTGGTATGATGTGAGTGCTTGGAGGTGACGCACATGCTAGGTGACGGGCATGTGAGCGTGCACCGCGTGGGATTGTGACTTGGTCCATTCCGTGAGACTGTAAAGTCAAATAGCCATTATTATTACTTGTTTTTCCGTATCTTTGAGCAATTGACTGCCTTTCATGTTAGAAATCATGCTTAGGCCATATGATATCATTGTTGGGACCCGCAGTGGTCGTATGCTTGTTGAATTGACTGCTAATTGTTGTCTTGTTCTCAGTCATATTCTTACTTGTGTGTTACATCTCTGTTCCCTCTCAGTTCTTGTTGATACTTATTGTATTCTCTGTTTGGGCTGATTATTATGATATTCTGTGAGCCCGAGGGGCTGGAGAGGTTAGTGACTGAGATAGGGCCTGAGTGCCGAGCTGTGAGCTATGTGAGGTTATATGGATCGGGTTGCATGCCGCAACGAGTCTTATGGCTATCTATGGTTGTTATCTATTATTGTGGTAAAATTTCTGGAAAATTCATATCTGTTTTACTTGAGCTCGAACTGATTTGACTTATACTACCGGAATTGAAAGCATGTTCACTCTTTACTGAAAACTTTTGAAATGAACTGTATTTTTATAGCTCGTCACTGCTTCTCAGTTCCTTATTTAATTTTGTTACTTGCTGAGTTGGTTGTACTCATGCTACACCCTACACTTCATGTGCAGATCTAGGTGTGTACGGTTCTGGCAGTCGCTGAGTTCGCGCGCGAGCTGACTATCGGAGACTTACGAGGTAGTTGCTGGCGTCCGCAGTCCTTGTTTCTCCCTTCTTATTATCTTTTCTCTCTTATTTTGGCATTTGGCACAGACTGTAGTAGACTCTATTTCTAGATTGGTTGTTAGATGCTCATGACTTAGTGACACCCCGATGTCGGGCTATTTTGTTTTTCCGCACTTATGTTTTAATTGGGTTTTACCCCTTTTTTTATGAAAAACTCCAGTTATTTTAAATATCTTAATTCATTTCTGTTAAATTTTGAAAGTGTTTTGGAAAGGTCGGCTTGCCTAGTACCACGATAGGTACCATCACGACGGGTTAAGTTTTGGGTCGTGACAAGTTGGTATCAGAGCCTAGGTTACATAGGTCTCACGAGTCATAAGAAAGTTTAGTAGAGTCTTGCGGATCGGTACGGAGACGTCCGTACTTATCTTCGAGAGGCTGCCGAACCCTTAGGAAATTTCACATTCTTGAATTCTTGTCATGCGAATCTGTTGATTATAGTAACTAAACATATGTTGTTTCATTCTCTAACAGATAGTGAGGACTTGTACTACCGGGCATGATGGACAACTACCAGTACCACTAGCCAGGGCCGTGAGAGGCCGAGGCCACGGTAGGGGCAGAGATGCAGCCCGCTCAGCAGCTGGGGTAGTACATAGAGATCCACCAGTTGCCCCAGATCAGGACCAGATTCCAGTTGTTGATGCACCACCTCAGGAACCACCTGTGCCTATTATGATTCCGGGCCTTCAGGAGGCCTTAGCTCAGATTCTGACCGCGTGTACTAGTCTTGCTCAGGCGGTCTCTATTTCGGCCGCAACAGCCATTTCTCAGGCCGGCGGAGGTGCTCAGACTCCTGCTGCCCGCATACCAGAGCAGGTGATATAGGGATTCCAGACACCGAGGGCACTACCAGCCCAGCCGGTTGCAGCTGCTCAGGACTATGTGGTTCCTGCTATGCCTGAGGATGAGCAGCTTAGATTGGAGAGGTTTGGGAGACTCCAGCCTCCATCTTTCAGTACTGCAGAGGGAGAGGATACACAGGGTTTCTTGGATAGGTGTCAGAGGATATTCCGTACAACAGGCATTCTACAGGCCAGTGGTGTCTCGTTCACTACTTTTCAGTTCTCTAGGACTGACTTCAGTTGGTGGGAGGCTTACGAGAGGCGTAGGCTGGTCGGCGCAGCACCCCTTACGTGGCAGCAGTTCTCCGGTCTATTCCTGGAGAAATTCATTCCACAGTCCCGCAGAGAGGAGCTGCGCAGGCAGTTCGAGCAGCTTCATCAGGGTGATATGTCTGTGACGTAGGGTGAGATGCAATTCTCAGAGTTGGCCAGTCATGCTATCTGGTTGGTTCCCACAGACAGAGAGAGGATCAGGAGGTTTATAGATGGCCTCACTTTTCAGCTATGATTGCTTATGACCAGAGAGAGAGTGTATGGTGCTACTTTTGATGAGGTTGTCGACATTGCGCGTCAGATTGAGATGGTTCGCAGTTAGGAAAGGGTTGAGAGGGAGGCCAAGAGGCCTCGTGGACAGGGTGGATTTAGCAATGTTCCTCCTGGGGGCAGTTCCACCACGGTAGGGGTCGTCCTTTTTGACATGCTCAGACGGCTCGCCCAGTCTACCGTGGTGCATCATCTGGCCATGGTTCACACAGCTATCAGTAGGGCAATTCATCTCTCAGTGCCCTCCCAGCTCAGAGTTCATCTCGTGCTCCATCGGGTCAGGGCTCGTCTATGCCAGGCCTTCTACTAGTCATCCTGGTGCTTGGGGCTCCTTTCAATCCCCAGCACCAGCACCGGGGAGCTGCTTTGAGTGTGGAGAGTTTGGCCATATCAGGAGACATTGTCCCTGCCTTACGGGAGTTCCAGCTCAGCAAAGGAGCTAGTCTACGACATCAGCACCAGTCTCTGCACCACCCGCTCAGCCAACTTGGGGTGGAGCCCCGTCAGTTAGGGGTCGCCCGAGAGGGGGAGGCCGATCAGGGGGTGGCCAGGCCCGTTTTTATGCTCTTCCTGCTAGACCAGATGCCGTTGCTTCAGATGCTGTGATTACAGGTATTGTCTCAGTTTGCCACAGAGATGCCTCTATATTATTTGACTCTGGTTCCACTTATTCATATGTTTCCTCGTATTTCGCTCATTTTCTGGATATGCCCTGTAAGTATTTTGTTTCATCTATTCATGTATCTACTCAGGTGGACGATACTATTATTGTGGACTATGTATATCGGTCATGTGTGGTGACTATTGGGAGTTTGGACACTAGAGTGGATCTCTTGTTGCTTAGTATGGTTGATTTTGACGTGATATTGGGTATGGATTGGTTGTCTCCATTTCATGATGTTTTAGATTGTCACGCTAAAACCGTGACGTAAGCAATGTTGAGGTTGTCGAGAGTTGAGTGGAGCGGTTCTATAGACTATGTTCCCAGTAGAGTGATTTCATACTTGAAGGCTCAGCGGATGATTGAGAAGGGTTGTCTATCTTATTTGGATTTTGTGAGGGATGTTAGTGCAGAGGTCCCTGCTATTGATTATGTTCCTGTGGTGTGTGATTTCCCGGATGTGTTTCCTGCAGACCTGTCGGGCATGCCGCCTGACAGGGATATTGATTTGGTGATGGGAACTCAGCCTGTTTCTATTCCACCGTACCGTATGGCACCGGCTGAGTTGAAGGAATTGAAAGAGCAGCTTCAGGAACTCCTTGATAAGGGGTTTATTCGGTCTAGCGTGTCGCCTTGGGGTGCACCGGTTCTATTTGTAAAGAAGAAAGATGGTTCTATGAGGATGTGCATTGACTACGGACAGTTGAACAAGGTCACAGTCAAGAACAAGTATCCTTTTCCACGTATTGATGATCTATTTGACCAGCTTCAGGGGGTGAGGGTGTTCTCTAAGATTGATTTGAGGTCAGGGTATTACCAGCTAAAGATTCAGGATTCAGATATTCTTAAGACAGCTTTCAGGACTCGATATGGCCATTATGAGTTCCTTGTGGTGTCTTTTGGGCTGACCAATGCCCCAGCAGCGTTCATGCATCTGATGAACAGTGTGTTTCAACCATATTTGGACTCGTTCTAATTGTATTCATTAATGATATCCTAATGTACTCTCTTAGCCAGGAGGAGCATGCCCAGCATCTGAGGATTGTGTTACAGCGATTGAGGGAGGAGAAGCTTTATGCAAAGTTCTCCAAGTGTGAGTTTTTGCTCAGTTCAGTGTCATTCTTGGGACACGTGGTGTCCAGTGAGGGTATTCGGGTGGATTCGAAGAAGATAGAGGCGGTGCAGAGTTAGCCCAGACCGTCCTCAGCCACGGAGATTAGGAGCTTTCTTGGTTTGGCAGGCTATTACCGTCGTTTTGTGGGGGGGATTTCATATATTGCATCGCCCTTAACCAAATTGACCCAAAAGGGTGCTCCATTCAGGTGGTCGGATGAGTGCGAGGAGAGATTTCAGAAGCTCAATACTGCTTTGAGCACGGCTCAAGTTCTAGTTCTACCATCAGCTTCTGGTTCCTACACAGTGTATTATGATGCCTCGCGGATTGGTATTGGGTGTGTTCTGATGCAGGAGGGTAGAGTGATTGCTTATGCTTCGCGACAGTTGAAGACCCATAAGAAGAACTATCTTATCCATGATCTTGAGTTAGCAGTTATTGTTCACACCTTGAAGATTTGGCGGCACTACTTGTACGGGGTCCATTGTGAGATTTACACTGATCATCGGAGTATGCAACATCTGTTCAAATAGAAGGATCTTAACTTGCGTCAACGGAGGTGGTTGGAGCTTTTCAAGGACTATGATATCACCATTTTGTACCATCCCGGGAAGGCCAATGTAGTGGCTGATGCCTTGAGTCACCGGGCGGAGAGTTTGGGGAGTTTAGCGTATCTTCCAGTAGCAGAGAGATCATTGGCATTAGATGTTCAAGCCTTAGCTAGCCAGCTTATCAGATTGGACATTTCGAAGCCGAGTCGGGTATTGGCTTGTGTGGTCTCTAGGTCTTCTCTTTATGATCGTATCAGGGAGCGTCAGTATGATGACCCCCATCTGCTCGTCCTCCGGGACAAGGTTCGGCGAGGTGATGCTAGATATGTGACTATTGGTGATGATAGCATGTTGAGAATGCAGGGCCGGATATGTGTACCTAATGTGGATGGGCTTCAGGAGTTGATTCTTGAGGAGGCCCACGGCTCGCGGTATTCCATTCATCCGGGTGCCGCGAAGATGTACCAGAAATTGAGACAGCACTATTGGTGGAGGAGAATGAAGAAGGATATAGTTGGGTTTGTGGCTCAGTGTCTCAATTATCAGCAGGTTAAGTATGAGCATCAGAGACCGGGTGGCTTGCTTCAGAGGTTAGCGATCGTATAGTGGAAGTGGGAGCGGATCACCATGGATTTTATAGTTGGGCTCCCACAGACTTCGAGGAAGTTCGATGCTATTTGGGTGATTGTGGATTGGCTGACCAAGTCCGCGCACTTCATTCCAGTTGGTACTACTTATTCTTCAGAGCGGTTGGCTGAGATTTACATCCGTGAGATTGTTCACCTTCATGGTGTCCCAGTTTCTATCATTTCATATAGAGGCACACAATTTACATCGCAGTTTTGGAGGGGCGTGCAGCGAGAGTTGGGTACTCAGGTTGAGTTGAGCACAGCCTTTCACCCTCAGACGGACGGACAGTCCGAGCGCACTATCCAGATATTGGAGGACATGTTTCGTGCTTATGTCATTGATTTTGGGGGTTCATGGGACCAGTTTCTGCTGCTCGCGGAGTTTGTATATAACAATAGTTATCAGTCGAGCATTCAGATGGCTCCGTACGAGGCTTTATATGGGAGGCAGTGTAGATCTCCGGTGGGATGGTTTGAGCCAAGTGAGGCTAGGCTCTTGGGTACAGACTTGGTACAGGATGCATTAGACAAGGTAAAATTGATTCAAGAGCGGCTTCGCACGGCGCAGTCTAGGCAGAAGAGTTATGTTGTCAAGAAGGTCCGTGTTGTGTCTTTCTTGGTCGGGGAGAACGTTTTGCTGCAGGTATCACCCATGAAGGGCGTTATGAGGTTTGGGAAGAGGGGCAAGTTGATCCCTCAGTTCATTGGGCCTTTTGAGGTACTTCAGAGGATCGGAGATGTGGCTTACAAGCTTGCCTTGACACCTAGCTTATCGAGTGTGCATTCAGTATTTTATGTTTCTATGCTCTGGAAGTATATCGGCGATCCATCCCATATTTTGGATTTCAGCACGAATCAGTTGGATGGTGATATGACTTATGATGTGGAGACAGTAGCCATTTTAGAGCGGCAGGTTCGGAAGTTTAGGTCAAAGGATATAGCTTCAGTGAAGGTGCAGTGGAGAGGTCAGCCGGTCGAGGAGGCGACTTGGGAGACTGATCATGTTATACGCAACCGTTATCCTCATATTTTCACCACTTCAGGTATGTCTCTATGCTAGTTCGAGGACGAACGATTATTTTAAGAGGGGGAGGATGTAATGACCTGGTCGGTCATTTTGAGTGTATTAGACCTGATCCCCTATTTACTGTTTCCCCGTATATGTTTTTGCTTATGTGACTTGTCGGGGGGTCTTGTTTTTGATTTCGGAGTGTTTTGGGACACTTAGTCCCTAAAACGAAAGCTTAAGTCTCAGGATTTTGACCGTAGTCGAAAGTGTGTGAAGACGACTCCGGAATGGAGTTCTGTCGGTTCCGTTAGCTATGTTGGGTGATTTTGGACTTAGGAGCATGTCTGGACTGTGAATTTGAGGTCTGTAGCTAATTTAGGCTTGAAATGGCGAAAGTCGAATTTTGAAATCTTTGACCGAGGGGTTGACTTTTTGATATCGGGGTCGAATTCCGATTTCGGAAGTTAGAATAGATCCAAAATGTTGAATATGACTTGTGTGCAAAATATGAGGTCAATCGGACGTGGTTTGGTAGGTTTCGGCGTCGTTTGTGGAATTTGAAAGTTTAGAAGTTTTTTAGGCTTGAATCCGGGTGTAATTGGTGTTTTGATGTTGTTTTAAGTGATTCGAAGGCTCGACTAAGTTTGTATACGGTAATATGACATGTTGGTATATTTGGTTGAGGTCCCGAGGGCCTTGGGGTGATTCCGGGTGGCTAACGGATCATTTGAAGTTGGAAAACAATACAGTTGAAGCTGTTGTTGCTGGTGTTTCCGCACTTGCGGAATGGGAACTGCAGGTGCGTGGCCGCATGAGCGAAGAAAGAGCCGCAAGTGCGGATAAGGAAGGCCTGGGTTCAGACAGCGGGTACGATGGAAATCCTGCATCTGCGGTCGTCGCAGAAGCGGATTGAGAGGCGCAGATGCACAGTTGGATCGCAGGTGCGGCTTGGGCCCCTCATTTGCAATGGCCAAAGATGCGGTCAGGTGATCGCAGGAGCGGAGTCAGTTTTTTAATGAATTTCCGCATAAGTGGAGCCCTTTTCGTAGATGCGGTTCCGCAGGTGCAGTTTTACTAGGTAGAAAACACCAGCTCGATATTTTGTCTTTCATTTTCCAATTTTGGACTTGAGGAATTCGGGAGAGAGGCGATTTTTTGAAGGTTTTGAAGTAGCAACGTTGGGGTAAGTGATTCTAACCCATAATGATATAAATTTCGTGAATCCATGGCTTTATTCATCATCTAATTAGGGATTTGAACTAGAAATTTGGGGGATTTAGGGCTTGAGATTTGGAGAGTGGATTTTGGGGATTTGAGTGACCAAATGAGGTCGGATTTTGATAAATTTGGTATGGTTAGACTCGTGAGTGAATGGGCTTTCGGGTTTTGTGACTTTTGTCGAATTTCGAGACGTGGGCCCGAGAGCTGGGCTCGGTCCAATTTCGGAATTTTGGCTATAATTTAGTACTTTGCTTTTGGAATTGATCCCTTTAGCCTATATTGATTGTATTGTTCTACTTGTGGCTAGATTCGGGACGTTTGGAGAGCCGATTTGAGAGGCAAAGGCATTTTGGAGTAGAGATTTGCTCGGTTTGAGGTAAATAACAGTCTTAAATCTGGTTTTGAGGGTATGAAACCTCGAGAATTTGTATGATGTGAGTGTTTGGAGGTGACGCACATGCTAGGTGATGGGCGTGTAAGCGTGCACCGTGAGGGATTGTGACTTGGTCCATCCCGTGAGACTGTAAAGTCAAATAGCCATTATTATTACTTGTTTTTCCTTATCTTTGAGCAATTGACTGTCTTTCATGTTAGAAATCATGCTTAGGCCATATGATATCATTGTTGGGACCCGCAGCGGTCGTATGCTTGTTGAATTGACTGCTATTTATGGATTGTGGATTGGGCTGCATGCCGCAACGAGCCTTATGGCTACTTATATGATTGGTTCAGGCTGCAGCTGCAGCGATATAGCGCTTGGGCTGAAAGTAGCCCCTCCGGAGTCTTCACACCCCTAGTGAGCACAGGTACCTATTGAGAGTGTGTATTGAGTGCTGAAAGTATGAGCTGTTGAGATGAGATGAGTGACAGCTGCCTTGAGAGACTGTACTTGCTTTTATTTATTGTTGCACTTAGTTGCTATCTGTTGTTGTGGTGAAATTTCTGGAAGATTCATATCTGTTTTACTTGAGCTTGAACTGATTTGACTTACACCACAGGAATTGAAAGCATGTTCACTCTTTACTGAAAACTTTTGAAATGAACTGTATTTTTATAGCTCGCCACTGCTTCTCAGTTCCTTATTTAATTCTATTACTTGCTGAGTTGGTTGTACTCAAGCTACACCCTGCACTTCATGTTCAGATCCAGGTATGTACGGTTCTGGTAGTCACTGAGTTCGTACGCGAGCTGACTATCGGAGACTTACGAGGTAGTTGTCGGCGTCCGCAGTCCTTGTTTCTCCTTTCTTATTATTTTTTCTCTCTTATTTTGGCATTTGGCAGAGACTGTAGTAGACTCTATTTCTAGATTGGCTGTTAGATGCTCGTGACTTAGTGACACCCCGATGTCGGGCTATTTTATTTTTCTACAGTTATATTGTATTTTGGTTTTACCGCATTTTTATGAAAAACTCCCGTTATTTTAAATGTCTTAATTCATTTTTGTTAAATTTTGAAGGTGTCTTGGAAAGGTCGGCTTGCCTAGTACCACGATAGGCGCCATCACAATGGGTTAGGTTTTGAGTCATGACACTACCCCTGAGTGATGTATTTGTTATGTGTTACTTGTTGAGAGGGATACGTACGCACCAGGTGACGAGAGTCCGTGCGTAGCTAGATTCATGTTATGACCGGGATTCTATAACAGTACTATTTGAGTTGTCTCTTGCTTAATAAATTTCCTTTTGTTACATTACGACTTGAGACTAGACTTGCGTAGAATGATAAGCTTGCTATTGTATAGATTTGACGGGTTTCATGATAAGCTGCATATTTATTTTTACTCTCCTACGAGATTCTCCCGCGTTATGCGTTCTCATCGAAATGTTCCCTTAAAAATCTATAACTCACACGACTATTCGTGAGTGGGGTCAAGGACCCGTCAAAGCTTCTTATTCTAATGGGATCGGGCCGTTCGCCTTGGCATGATAGATATATATATATGATTCATGCCGTTCGACCCTCGGCAGCGCGCACACTATGATGGATCGGGCTGTATGCCACGACGGTATTTATGTACCACACTCTCATGGGAGCGGGTCGATCGCCTCGGCAATAAAATAGATGTATCTATGGTTTGTTAATGTTAAGATGGATTGGGTCGTACGCCTCAGCAATTCTATAAAATACTCTTATGAAATCGTACGTAATAATTGGCAAGAAGCCAGCATATTAGTAAGCTTGTTCCTGATTGAACTGTGACAACCTATCTGGTAAGGTTGAGTATATATGTACTCCGATTCAGGGACTTTACCGTGAGCTGCATCTCATGTTACGATCCCCAGCCTACAGAGTTTCCATCAGAGTTATTTATATTTTCTTGTTTAACTTGTATTCCACGCAGATGTTATATTTTATTATATTTCTTTGTTGATGCTCGTACACTTGTGACACAGGGTTTTGGGGCTTCCTATGGGTTGTTCACTATTGTGGTTCGTGTAAATATTTTTATTCACTCTGTAAATTCTGTTTTATACTGTTCAATTAAGGAAAATTATGATTTCAAGATATCTATATGAGTAATTAATTTGGTAAATCACCATTGGCTTTCCTGACGGCGGCGTTAGGCGCCTTCACAACCTATAGTGGATTTTGGGTCGTGACAGCTTGGTATTAGAGCATTAGGTTCACTTAGGTCTCACGAGTCATGAGCAAGTCTAGTAGAGTCTTGTGGATTGGAGCGGGGACGTATGTACTTATCTTCGAGAAGCTACAGGGCTGTTAGGAGCACTTTCCTTCTTGATTTCCCCATCATGCAGTTTGATTCGATTGAGGCTTGTGCCTTTATTTCCTTCCTACTCAATCTTATGCAATGCGAAGCGCTTGTTATCAATTGGGCATCAAAGAGTTGTAGTGATACTACAGACGTGGTGCTATATGTTTCTCCCTGCTTGTTCGGGCAGGCTATTATCGTCGCCTTATGGAGGGATGTTCTTTTGTTCCAGTTCAGTATTTGTATCTTCTATTGTTTCGAGACTGTGTACGGATTGCTAAGATGTCGATGGGTTGTTATCGCACAATTTTGGTGAAATAGTAAGGTGCTCGTTTATGTGTTGAGGCTTTGAATGACTTGGAGAGAGTATTTCTCAGTGCGTGATTAAGGGGTCCAGCATTTAATTCCAGCAGAGGAAAGACAATCGGACTATAGATGTTCAGGATTGGTTGATGAAGTAACAAGACTCGATACTTTCAAGCGTGGTGGAACTTTCATTGTGATGTGGTGTCGTTGTCCTTGTTTGAATGCATTACAGTTGGCCGGTGTTATGGTCTTCTTTGATTCTGCCTCCGGGGCAGGGTGTTGCAAAATGGTGCCTGAGGGGTGGTTGTCATAGAGCGGTGTGCAGCGGTTCAGAATCAAACTGGTGTTTCTATTGTTAATGGCTCGAGAAAGATGATTTTCTAGGAGGTTTAGAGTTGGTAGCGATTTATTCAGTTCAGGTGCTACAGATACGGATTTGATTCGAGGCAACATTTGGGTAGCGAAGTATGAGGGAAGGACATGACGGGAAGTGTCTCGCAGTAGTTGAATTACTAACATATCAAGAATGAACAACAGGGGTCGGGAAGTTGCTTAAAGAAGATGGTATGACCATAATGGGAGTGGCAGGGTAGCATATGGATTCTGGGGTAGTAGAGACACGTACCTTGAGAAAGTGTAGAACAGTTTGGAAGTCATGATTGAAGGTGATTTGGCCTATTGATTTTATTTGGAATGATGGTTACTGTACGAAGAAAGATTGAATATAGCAGAAAGGAGTTAGTTGAGATGAAGAGGGGTATGAAGATTTGATTATTGTTTCAGGTGCAATATGACATGAGTTCTGAAAGTATTGTTGAACTTTCAGTTCATGTTAACAGGGAAGGAGCAGACTTATACAGCTAGTGGGTGAGCATGAGCTCAGGATAATTTACGAATTACGTGGTAGTTGTACCCAGTGCAGCGTCGTTGGAAGGTGTCAGTAAGGAATTCTACATGTGGGTTATCTCCTGTGAGCAGGTTAGCGGTGGCGTGATGTTGATGAAGCTTCTGCGAGGAATATTACTTGCTACCTAGTAAGAGGTCGAGTGTGTGACTGTGACTAGTAATTCGGGATGTTCATGACGGGTAAATAAGAAGGAGGAACCGTTATGGGCTCTACATTATGTGATGGTAGCTTAAATCTAAATGGGGAAGCCCCACCGTTTATGATTGGATCGCGTGGTTGTATGCTTGTGCGGTTCCTGGTTATCGGTGCGTTGGCGGATTATTTATGACTAAGAAAAGGAAATATCAGGGGTAATTCAACAAAGAACTTGAGGGAGGCGTGCTATATTCGGCTTTACCAATGCATGTTCAGGTTTTGGGAAGACTCAGAGTTTATGCTTTGTAGATGTGACCTATGTGACGACTATTTATGACTAAGAGGGTGTTCATGCACTAGCAGAGGGTTGAATTTTGGTTACGTTCGAGATCAGGTCGGAGTGGGTGACTCTCAACAATGGTCTTAGTGGATTCAAGAATTAAAGTGCAGCGCCTAAAGATTGTGGTCCGTCGTGTGGTTAAGGACCGAGTCTTCGCAGCGGATTACGAACGGAACTTGGAATATTCTATGTCATCGTCGGGTATGTGGTGCAATATTGGAGTAAAGGCAGAAATAGCTTCGAATTCGCGGATGGTCTTGCAAAATGGGTGTACTAGTTGAAAATGCTATTGTGTACGTGAAAAGGGTATGAGATGATTCATGGGTGTTGAGACGATGTGGTCTCGCGATTCGGGTCACTCGGGATGAGTACGGATTAAGTTTGTTATGTTGTGGATGGAACTATCATATTTCTAAGTCAAGTCAAGGGTAAATTGAAAGACGTTGGGTCGGTTAGTAATGGTTGAACCAACATGATTATGACAAGGATTAGTTCCTTCGTTATGTGAAGTTATACATGTGGTTTGTGGTTGTACGTGCGAGCTTAATAGCCACCATGACCAGATTGATTTGGGAAGTAGTTGATTCAAATGTCTTTGTTATGTAAACGGATTACGGAGTAGTCATGACGCTTTAGATCACGATTTGAGGTTTGTGTTTTCTACGATTTGGGAATTTAGTTGTGTGTTGCATTGGTTTTTCTGAAATTAGTTAAGTGAAAGGTTTCTAGCCGATGAAGTGTTATTCTACTAGTAGTTCAGGGGTTATGACGAATTAGTGCATTCTCGCATAGCTGCATGATAGGTGTAGTGAGCGGCATGATAGGTGCAGTGAGCGGCATGGGAATTTGAAAGTTGAGGATCAAGGTTACAGATCGGTGTTGATAAGAATGTCACGAGCTCGGATGAGCAGGGAAGAATTTAGATGGTTAGAGTGAGTTGGCGTTATCTTAGTGTCGCCTGAGAAAGGTATTTTGTGGAAGAGGCGTTGTGTATTGATTTGCAGATTATGATTTGCCTTACAAGATTAGTACAGTCAGTGGTATGGGTGTGCGAACTTTGCTACCTGAGCGGAAGGTCGTGGGAGTGTACCCCACGAGGAAATTGTGCGTACCCTACGGGGAAATTGTATGAGTGTGACATGCTAGTCACTTGATTGTTAAAAGATTGAAACCAAGTACGAATATTTTTGGTACTATCATTAATGTGATGCCTGAAGGGCGCTCTATTTATGTGGTTGTGAACTGTGGGGGTTGTGCCGGATTGAGATGGCTTAATTATTCGCACATGTGTTGAGGTCCCGTGTAGCTTGTAGTGTCATATGAGCAGGATGGCTCTAGAGATGCAGGTCATTTATCGCACCTTAATCATGCTTGGGTTTTGTAGCGAATGACGCTATCCATCTCCCCAAAGTGGTATTCTTGCACTTAGCGTGCTTATAGCCGATATTCGGTATTCCGTAGGTAGAAGCATTATGGATTGATGAATATGTCCTTATTTATCATTATGAGTGGATTGGGTGGCACGTTGCCACGGGTACGTTATTTGGATCGGGTTACACGTCGCAACGGTATCATGTTTGGATTGGGTTGCACGCCGCAACAGTGTTATGATGAGTATGGTTCCCTATATCTATTCCAACATATTTTATTTCTCGTCCTCTGAGAAGGGTTCATACCATCTATTCGACCGTTTTATTCGTTTCGCGGGCTGGGTAATTCTTTCCTAGAGTTTGTCCTCCTTATGTGTCATATTCGAGTTGTAGTTTATCGGTGCATTGATGGCGTCATATAAGATCTGAGTCAGTGTTTGAGGCGGCTTATTTCCTGAGTGGCTGGTATTGGGTGAGACGAGATTATTAGACTTGAAATTTGTGCAATCAGATTTATATAGGTACCTTAGAGAGAAAATATCGCTATTCAGTTCTGAATGAGGTAATGCTTCTTGTCAGGAAGAGAGACTCCATGCATTATTGATTCGGTAGGTGGTTATGAGTTTCTACGCGTCTTTTTTGTCGTGGCAGTATTGCGAGATTTGGAATAGGATTTATATGCGTCATGAGATGTATTACGGGAGCCGGATTCATGAAATTACAGCTATTGTGGTTGGAGGATGTTATTATGGACAACTGACATGTGTGGTGCCTGGTGTGATTTCAGCGTAGATGCATGCTCGGGTTTTATTACAGTGCATGCTGATTGGTACGACATTCGTGTGATAAATTTAGGCCTTGTAAAGAAATTCGGAAGTTGGAACTTGGTTCTAAAGCTTGTTAGCTAAGGTTATACGGAAGATTTTTAGTCTGGATCGAGTTAATGTGTTCAACAGGAATGTGGTGGCATGGGAAGGTGCACAAGGTGTTGTACAGTGATTTTGGACAACTCCGGAACAGTCTTTAGCACGTTTGAGGATGAACGTATGTTTAAGTGGGGGAGAATGTAACAATCTGACTGGTTGTTTTGAGCTCTAGCGCGTCGTTCGGCGGTTTGAGGCCTTGAGTAGCTTCACTTCAGGTAGTATGATTTGTACGTATAGTCGGAATTGAATTTCGGGGAGTTCGGAGTTGAATTGGGAAGAAAATTCTGATTTCGGAAGCTTTGAATTGGAAGAATTGACTAAGGAATGACTTTTGAGTAAACGACCTCGGAATCAAAATTTGAAGGTTTCAATAGGTTGGTATGATGATTTTGGACTTGGGCGTATGTTCGGGTCGAATATCGGATCACCCGAGAGCATTTCGGCGCTTATTATGGAAGGTTGGTATTTTAAAAAAGTTTAAGAAATTCTTGAGATTGACTTGAAGTGGATTTTGATGTTATCGATGTCCGTTTTGGATTCCGATCCTGGGAATAGTTCCTTATAGTGATTTTGGTCTTAGGAGCGTGTCCAGACGTTGATTTGGAGGTGTGTAGGTCATTTCGGCATCAATTGGAGAAAGTTAAAAATTTGTTGATTTTTGGGAAGTTTGACCGGGAGTGAACTTTTTGCTATCGGGGTCGGATTGCGATTCTGGAAGTGGAGTAGGTCTGTATTGTAATCTATGACTTGTGCGTAAAATTTGGCATCATTCCGGAATGTTTTGGTATGATTCGGACGTGTTCGTCGAAGTTTGAAAGTTTCAAAGTTCAAAGAAGGATTCGATCATCGATTTGTAGTTTCGATGTTATTTGGTGTGATTTGAAGACTCGACTAAGTGCGTATCGTGTTTCATGATTTGTTGGTAGGTTTGGTTGAGGTCCTGAGGGCCTTGGGTGGATCCCGGATGATCAATGGATCGAGTTTGGACTTGGAAGAAATGCTGAAGCAGCTGTCTTCTGGTGTAACCTGTGAGGTTTTGGCCGCAGGTGCGGAGCCGCACAAGCGGCCAAGAGGGACGCATATGCGGATTTTTGTTAGGCAGTGCTGAAACCGCAGATGCGGTCATCTCGCCGCAGAAGCAGGACCGCACCCGTGGAGTAGGTAGCGCAGAAGCGTGGGTGCAAATGCGCATGAGGGACGCTATGCGGCCCGCGACCTAGGCTTTGTTTCTCGTAGGTGCAAGACTTGGAGCCGCAGAAGCGGATGTCGCAGAAGCGACCTTCTCACCGCAGAAGCATAATTGGTGTTGGGCAGATCCAACAATAGGTTCATAGATTCAGCACTAACCAGTATTTCGGGAAACAATACAAGTATAAATACAGTTAGATACATTTTATACGGTCGAAATCGAGCACACACGATTTCGGTGGCAGGGGAGTGCCTCGAGGGTAACCTCATAATAGATCGGGCTCGAGCTCGAAGATAGAACACCGAGCCTGGAGATCGAATTGTTCATTGAGATCAAGGCCAGCAACAATCGAGATCAAGCATGGCCGACTTCGAGTAAGGCGTAATAACATAATGGGGAGGTGTTAGCAATCGGTCAAAGATCATGGCGAAAATCCCGGAACAGATCAAATCAAAGAGGTTATTAGTGCCAATCATGGGGTCTATTTCCGTTATTAGAGTTGTACCATAATTAGGTTTCCTCTACTATATAAAGAGGAGTTCCAATCATTTGTAAGGCATTATTATTCACTGATAAGAATATACATATACGTTGCTTTCTTTGTCTTACTTATTGTTTATCACTGCTTGTTCTATCCTATATTGTTCATAATAACTAACCTCGAGACTATCTTGAATCAAGGTCGAGGCATCGTTTGCAGACCGGTTTGATTTATTTTATTGTCCAAGTTATCTATTTAATTCGTCGTTTATCAATTGGTGCTCGTTTAAATCACATATCTTTAGAACCACAATATAAGTTTAATTGTTACATAATATTTAGGGTAAACAGTTTGGCGCCCACTATGGGGCTAAGGATAATAGTGATTGCTCAGTACTGATTCTGGTAAAACACACTATTTTATGCTTGTTCTTGTCAAGTATTTTTTCTTTCAGGTTAAAACATGTCAAACTCACAAAACGCATCCACACATGGTGAAAATGGCCTCGGATTCCATGGTGAAAATAAAACTGTGATTGCTCCAGGAGTCGAGGTGCCACATGCTAATCTCGGGGGAGCACCGGTTGCCAACCCAGTCGATGTCAGTTCACACATTTCTCTAAATACGGATCTAAGCGCAAATCTCGATGAGAGTGTATGTAGGGAAGGCCGATCTAGTGGTCAAGGAACACAGGGCAGAGGAGATGAAGTAGTCAATTTCCAAGTGATATTCGAGATGCTTCAGGCTCAGCAAGCCGCTATTGCTCAGTTACAAAATCAACATAGAGCTACGAATAGGGTTGAGCCGGAAACTACTCGCCGTACCGAGCCGGTACCAAAAAGGTAGAATGGTAATGAATCGGGGACTGGTCCTGCGGTAATGAAAATGCTCGAGGAGCTCGCCAAGAGAATTGAATCAGGGGATAAGAGAATCGAAGCCAACGATAAAAAAGTGGAGACGTACAACTCTCGAGTTGATCAGATACCGGGGGCACCGCCAATCTTGAAAGGAATGGATTTGAAGAAGTTCGTACAAAAGCCGTTTCCTCCAAGTGCGGCTCTGAAGCCTATTCCAAAGAAATTTCATATGCCAGAAATACCTAAATATAATGGAACTACCGATCCCAGCGAGCATGTTACTTCATATACATGCGCCATCAAGGGTAACAATTTAGAAGATAATGAAATCAAATCAGTGATGTTGAAAAAACTCGGAGAGACCCTTATGAAGGGAGCAATGATTTGGTATCCCAACCTGCCACCAAATTCCATCGACTCATTTGACATGTTTGCAGATTCTTTCGTAAAGGCACACGTCGGGGCCATAAAGGTCACAACAAGGAAATCAAACCTTTTTAAGGTAAGACAAAGGGATAAGGAAATGTTGAGGGAGTTCGTGTCGTGATTTCAAATGGAACGCATGGAGTTGCCACTAGTCACAGATGATTGGGCCGTTTAAGCTTTCACTCAAGGGTTGAAAGAGCGCAGTTCGATAGCATCACGTCAATTGAAACTAAATTTGATCGAGTACCCAGCTATAACTTGGGCGAATGTGCACAATCGATATCAATCGAAGATCAGGGTTGAGGATGACCAATTAGGAGCCCCTTCCAGTTCAGTACATCCAAATAGGTAGGCAGTTAAAACCCAGAGGGACGTCGACAGGGAGCCAAGATCGGACAGAGACCGATATCAACCATATACCACAGATCGAAGGAACAATGGTTCAGGACGCAATTCCGCCCGGAGCGATCGAAGAAGTGATCGAGGATAGAATTCTCGGGGACTTATGAGCAAAAGTGGTTTTGACAAGTATGTCGATCCCACAGAGACACCCCGGTTATTGGAATATAACTTTAGCATCGATGCATCGGGTATTGTATCGGCAATAAGAAGGATCAAAGATACTAGGTGGCCTAAACCCATACAAACCGATCCTTCACAAAGAAACCCAAATTTGATGTGCAAGTATCATGGCACACATGGTCACAAGACCGAGGATTGCAGACAATTAAGGGAGGAGGTAGCCTGTTTATTCAATGAGGGCCACCTTCGAGAGTTCCTCAACGATCGAGCCAAGAATTATTTTAGAGAAAGGGACGCCAACAAGAAAATTGAACAGGAGGAACCCCAACATGTCATTATATGATCGTCGGTGGGATCGACATTCCATAGAAACCCATATTCAAACGCACTAAGGTATCAATCACTAGGGAAAAATGAGCCCGAGATTATGTGCCCGAAGGCACTTTACCATTCAATGACGAACAAGCAGAGGGCCTCTCTCAGCCCCACAACGACGCTCTGGTAATTTCTATCTTATTAAATAAAGTTCAAGTTAAGCGTGTTTTAGTGGATCCAGGTAGCTCAGCAAATATCATCAGATCGAGGGTCGTGGAGCAGCTCGTCCTACAAAATCAAATTGTGCCCGCAGCTTGGGTCTCAAACGGTTAAAATATGGCCAGTGAAATAACTAAATGGGAGATTAATCTACCGGTGAACGTGGCTAGAACCATTCAAGATACCAAGTTCCACGTAATCAAGGGCAACATGAGGTACAATGCCCTACTTGAAAGGCCTTGGAACCACAATATGAGGGCAATCCCTTTGACTCTCTACCAAATGATGAAATTCCCGACGACGACCGGTGTAAAAGCAGTATACAGGGAACATCATGCTGCAAAGGAAATGTTTGCGGTCGATGAGGTAACACCAATATCGACACTATCAACCTCGAAAAGGTCGAGCATCAAAAGTAAACAGGAAGTCAAATAGCAATCACAGCCACCAGCCTCGACTGAATCAGGGAAGCAGGAGATAGAAGAAGAAGAGGAGGATTTTCTGATCCCTCAAACTTTTATTGTTCCCGAAGATTCTGACGCCCCCAAATCAACGGTCGAAGAGCTGGAACATGTTATATTGATCGAGTACCTACTCGAGTAAAAGATATACTTGGGAATGGGATTAACCCCTAAACTCAGGAAAAAGCTTATTCAATTTCTTATTGATTACGTAGATTGTTTTGCTTGGTCCCATTTAGACATGATAGGGATCCCACCGGAGATAACGACGTATCGGCTAAGCTTGGACCCTAGGTTCAAACCAGTGAAGCAAAAGAGAAGACCCCGGTCTGAGGAAAAACACACATTCATAAAGGACGAGGTAACTAAACTTCTCAAAATAGGGTCCATTCGGGAGGTGAAATATCCCGAATGGTTAGTCAATGAAGTTGTAATCCCTAAAAGAGGGAACAAACTTAGAATGTGTGTAGATTATAAGGATTTAAACAAGGCGTGCCCGAAAGATTCTTTTCCACTGCCTAACATCGATCGCATGATCGATGCCATGGCCGGCCACGAGATTCTTACTTTTCTCGATGTCTATTCCGGGTACAATCAAATCCAAATGAACCTGGAGGACCGAGAAAAGACTTCATTATCACCAAGTATGGAATATATTGTTCTAATGTAATGCCCTTCGGGCTAAAAAATGCAGGAGCTACTTACCAATGTCTAGTAAACAAAATGTTTGAAGAATAAATAGGTAAATCATTGGAAGTTTATATTGATGACATGCTAGTCAAGTCCCTACGCGTAGAAGACCATTTGTCTCATTTGCAGGAAACGTTTGAGATTTTAAGGAAATACAACATGAAACTCAACCCCGAGAAATGTGCTTTCAGGGTCGGGTCGGGCAAGTTCTTTGGCTTCAATGTATCAAATCGGGGAATCGAGGTTAACCCCGATAAAATCAAGGCCATTAAAGACATCACCATCATGGACAGTGTAAAAGCCGTGCAGAGGCTAACTGGACGGATATCCGCCTTAGGCCGATTCATTTTGAGGTCGTCGGATCGAAGCCACAAATATTTCTCTCTGCTAAAAAAGAAGAACGATTTCTCCCGGACCCCGGAATGCCAATAGGCATTAGAGGAATTGAAGCGATACCTATCGAGCCCACCATTGCTTCACACTCCAAAAGCAGATGAGAAACCTTACTTGTACTTGGCAGTATCGTACATTGCGGTAAGTGGTGTCCTAGTTCGAGAAGAGCAAGGTACGCAATTTCCCGTTTATTATGTAAGTCGAACCTTAGGAGAAGTAGAAACTAGATATCCACATTTGGAGAAATTGGCACTTACACTGATAAGCGCCTCTAGAAAGCTAAGACCATACTTTCAATTTCACCCCATATGCATATTAACCACTTACCCACTTCGTAATATTTTGCGCAAGCCTGAACTATCGGGACGATTGGCCAAATGGGCCGTCGAACTCAGTGGGTACGATATCGAATATCAACCCCGAACGGCCATGAAGTCTCAAATCTTAGCAGACTTTGTGGCCGACTTCACGCCAACCCTCGTACCCGAAGTCGAAAAGGAACTCTTGTTAAAATCGGGTACATCATCGGGGGTATGGACCCTTTTCACAGACGGTGCTTCGAATGTGAAGGGGTCTGGGCTAGGCATCATTTTGAAGTCGTCCACGGGTAGCACTATTAGGCAATCTATCAAAACTTCTAAGTTGACTAACAATGAGGCCGAGCACGAGACCATGATTGCAGGTCTCAAGCTAGCTAAAAGCTTGGGAGCATAAGTCATTGAGGCCAAGTGTGACTCTTTACTGGTAGTGAACCAAGTAAACAAAACCTTCGAAGTTCGAGGGGATAGAATGTAAAGGTATTTGGATAAGTTGCAGGTAACCTTGCACCGTTTCAAGGAATGGACTTTACAGCATGTACCTCGAGAACAAAACAGTGAAGCCGATGCACTTGCAAATCTAGGTTCATCGTTCGAGGAAGATGAGATTAGCTCGGGGACTATCGTTCAACTCTCGAGATCCGTGATTGAGGAAGGTCGTGCCGAGATAAACTCTATAAGCTTAACCTGGGATTGGAGGAATAAATATATTGAATACTTGAAGAACGGAAAGCTCCCATCGGACCCTAAAGAGACGAGGGCCCTACGAACCAAAGCTGCTCAATTCACATTGGCTGAAGATGGAACATTATAAAGAAGGACATTCGATGGACCATTGGCAGTGTGCTTAGGACTAGGGGACACCGATTATGTTCTATGAGAAGTCCATGAAGGCACTCATGGGAACCACTCCGGCGCCGAATCATTGATTCACAAAATCATTATAGCAGGATACTACTGGGATAGCATGGAAAAAGACATTAAGGAGTTTTTACGAAAATGTGATAAATGTCAAAGATTTGCACCGATGATCCAGTAGCCCGGAGAACAACTTCATTCAGTCTTATCCCCATGGCCGTTCATCGTCGGCCCTCTGCCATCGGCCCCGGGTAAAGCTAAGTTAATTTTATTTATGACTGACTATTTCTGTAAATGGGTTGAAGCACAGGCGTTCGAGAAAGTGAGAGAGAAAGAGGTCATAGACTTCATCTGGGATCATATCATATGTCGATTTGGGATACCCGCCAAAATAGTGTGTGACAATGGAAAATAATTTATCGGCAGCAAAGTGACGAAATTCCTCGAAGACCATAAAATAAAAATGATGTTATCAACACCATATCACCCTAGTGGGAACGGACAAGCCGAATTGACGACCAAGACTATCATTCAAAACCTAAAGAAAAGGTTGAACGACGCTAAGGGGAAATGGAGAGAAATTCTACCCGAAGTTCTCTGGGCATATCGAACAACATCAAAGTCCAATACGGGGGCAACCACGTTCTCCTTAGTATATGGCTCTGAAGCCTTGATTCCAGTCGAAGTCGGGGAAACCAGTACCAGGTTTCGACATACAACAGAAGAGTCAAATCACGAGGCTATGAATACTAGCCTCGAATTATTGAATGAAAAATGAGAAGCTGCACTCGTTCGAATGGCTGCACAAAAGCAACGAATCGAAAGATATTACAATAGGAGAACTAACCTTCGCCACTTCAGAGTCGGGGACTTAGTCCTGAGGAAAGTCACCATCAACACTCGGGATCCTAATAAAGGAAAGCTCGGCCCAAATTGGGAAGGACCCTACCAAGTCCTCGGCATCGTCAGAAAGGGATCTTATAAGCTCGGCACGATGGATGGCGAACAACTGCCAAATAATTGGAACATATCGCTTCACAAACGGTATTATTTCTAAGGTATAACTTTATTCCCTTTTTTCATTTATATATTCGACACTAACTCACTGCAAATGATCGATCGAAGATATCGAGACCTCAGGTTTTAAAGCACGCGTTGCACTCTCTTTCCCTTAGATCGATTTTTGTCCCAAATGGGTTTTTCCGGCGAGGTTTTTAACGAGGCAAAAATTATGTGCTACCTGGGGACAATTCAACAGTATCCGAGGCTTTTTTACAATCAACCTCGAATACTGGGGGGAATCACCCTCAGATGTTACACTGTCAAGGAAATTACTCCGTGCCAAAGGGTCTCGATAGAGAAACTTTATAATGGGCCAAACGGTCGACTGAACCGTGTCCGTATAGATTAGTCGAGCCCCGATGGAAAAACATGTACGCATGTATAGATTATACAAAGAAGCATTCTTTTTATATCAAATATCTTGTGTGTCAAATAAAATTTTCTACTATACAAGCTCCATACTTATGATTTTGGGAGAAATGGCTCAAGGACCAAGTGCAAATATACCTCGTACACTCGTGGACTGCCATCGATGATCGACATATTTGAGTAATCTAAACTAAACCTCAAAGAGGCACCCCTCGATCTATAGGCCGAGGGCATCGCTCTCGAGGACTAACACTTCAAACAAGTTTGAAGTGTTATTGGGAAGTAAGCCCAAGAAGCATACTCAAAGGCTACGGCCAAGCTAAGGCGGCTCGGAGACGTCCGAATCTCGCAATATAAATAGGCCTTCGAATTCTTTGAAAAATCGGTTTAACAAAGGCTACCCTAGGCAAAAGGGCTTCGATGAAATCAGCCCTCGAAAAACCTTAAGAGGTATCAAATTATCTTAACACAAATGTGCTAAGGTAAAAAAAGCAATGGGGTTTCAATCGACATTGAACCCTCAAAAAACCCAATGGGTAAAGAATATAAAGAAAATTTTACTAAATCTTCTAAGCCAAAAAAAGGAAAAAGTAGCCATCTTTTATAGGCCATATCGGCCCAATCTAAAGAGCCTAAGGGCCAATACACTTAGAGTTTGAGATTTTGTTCTCACTCAATTCGGACCTAAGGGTTCCACTATTCCGAGCTCAAATAAAATTGACTCGAATATAGCTTGAAGATTCATCACTATTTGATATAAAACCTTAAGGGGTCTGTTACTCTGATTTCGAAACTTACTCAAACTCGGCTACAAAAACAGTACAATTACGGCTTCGATCAAACCATCCGAAATCAAAATCCCGTGCATATTGTTGAGCTCGGGGACTCGCCTTTGCTTAACTAAAAACCCTAAGGGTTTTTTCTACTCTGAGTTCGAGCTGTTGCTCACTCGATTATAGAGGCTACAGCAACCTGATTACAATAAAGTTCTCACAAGACAAAGGCAAAACAGAATTTATCATAAGTCATAAATCGGAGACGAAACGGAAAGAAAAGGAATCTTTCAAATATGCAAAGTATTTACAAAGACCACACAGGGTCTTACACAAAAACCAAAAGGAGAAAAAATCCTAAGTGCCTAGTCCGCCTCCGGAGCTGCATCTTTGGGAGCTTCATCTTCATCTCCTCCGCTCTCGGATCCACTCGCAGAGTCTTTATCATTGGAAAGCAAAGCTTAGACCTCATCTTCCAAAACTTTCGCACTCTCGATATCAGTCGTGAGGTCGAAGCCACGAGCATGTACCTCCTCAAGAGTCTCTCTTCGATATTGGCGCCTAGCATAATCGGCAACACAAGACAATCTAACCTCAGCAGCATCAAACATTTCCTTTGCCCGAGTGTTAGTGGCTTCAGCGTCGGCTCGATAGGAGGCCATGAGCACCTCTGCCTCGGATGTGGCCCTTGCAAGCTCAGCGTCTAACCGAGTCTCGAGTTCTTCGACCTTCTGGGCTCGGGCCAAGTTCTCCACTATCACACTTTGGAGTTAACGCTCAACCGACGATAGTTGGACCCGAACCACATCTTTCTCTGAGGCGAGACGGTCCATGCTCTGCTTTCACCCAAAAGTCTCTGTCTCTTTCATCTTGGCTTCCTCACGAAGTTGCTCAACCAATTCGGCCTTCTGCTGAACCTGCAAAATCAAAGTGTTAGTCGCCAATATCAAGTAAATACATAACAAGCTCCCAAATATTGACATTACCTGCTCAATGAGCTCGGTCTGATCATGATGAGCTCTTGTCAGCTCGGCTCGAATACTCACGATCTCCTCTTCTTTTTGCACATAAAGGAGTTTGAGGGCGTCTCTCTCCTCCATAAACTTTTTGAGATCAGTCTCATATCAGGCCAGCTCAGCCCGGTATTTGGAGGACGCTTCTCGATGGAGCGTCGTATCCTGTGCAGAAAGAAATAAAATTAGACTTAGAGAAATAAGAACAAACGCAAGCATGGTAACATCATCGACCACAAGTAAAACTCACTTGGATCAGAAGCCGCTGAGCCTCATCAAAAATGAGTGATGCGTCCAGGTCGGAAACATCATCGACACCCGCGAAGCAGCCCGAAATATATCATTCCCTTCGGGGGCCGTCCCCACATTGGGTGTCCCCATGGACCGGGCACCCGAAACTTCTCCTCAGAGAACGTGGGGCCGGGCGACGAATCATCAATGTTAATTTCCCCAAGCGAGTCAGTTGGGGCATTCTCTTCTCTTTGAAAGGCCTCAGAACTAGTCCCTTAGAGCACACTCAACGGTTGCTCATCACGACAGGAGGCATCCCCAACACCCGATGACTCGGGGACTTTGCTTGGACCTTCCTTCAAGATCACCTTGGTCTGCGGCTGAACCTCCTCGACCGTTACCGGCTCAGCAATTCTCAAAACTTCGATGCACTCCCTCTTCCGAGCCACCAGTAGGTAGTTGACATCCTCTTCCTCCTTGTCTTCATCTCATAGCATTTGGACTACATCGACAGGAAAAATGGCGAGATCAGTTTGAAAGCACTGGTGGGCGACCACCAACTAGCGTTAATTAATGATTTTAGGAACTGTGCAGATGTGACGCTTTTGTCGCTTACGTCGTGATATTGACGTCATAATTGATTGAGGTATTAAATCGAAGTCTCGAATTCGTTTTCTTCTCATTACACTCCAAACAAACGAGAGGACTATCTGTATACGGTCAAAATCGGGCATACCCGATTTCGGAGGCAAGGGAGTGCCTCGGAGGTAACCTCATAATAGATTAGGCTCGAGCTCGAAGATAGAACGTCGAGCCTGGAGATCGAAGTGTTCATTAAGATCGAGGACAACGACAATCGAGATCAAGCATGAACGACTTCGAGTAAGGCGTAATAACAAAATGGTGAGATGTCAACAATCGGTCGAAGATCACGGCGGAAATCCCGGGACAGATCAAATCAAAGCGGTTATTAGTGCCAATCATGGAGTCTATTTACGTTATTAGAGTTGTACCATAATTAGGTTTCCTCTACTATATAAAGAGGAGTTCCAATCATTTGTAAGGCATCATTATTCACTGATAAAAATATACATATACGCTGCTTTCTTTTTCTTACTTACTGTTCATTACTGCTTGTTCTATCCTATATTTTTCATAGTAACTCACCTTGAGACTATCTTGAATCAAGGTCGAGGCATCGTTTTCAGACCGGTTTGATTTATTTTATTGTCCAAGTTATCTATTTAATTCATCGTTTATCAATTGGTGCTGGTTTAAATCACATATCTTTATAACCACAATATAAGTTTAATTATTACTCAATTTTTAGGGTTAACATACATATTTCATACCCCACTCTCTCGACCCAAAATCTCTACATTTTTTATTCGGCCCTATAATGTACTAAACTATCGGAGTATTTAATACTGCTACTTTTTTTACAATACAACAATGGTAAAACTTACTTCAGCGATACTCTCCTAAGATTGCTTTCTCCTTGAAAGGATTTCAGAGCAGTTGCTTCAGTTATGTACAATATGTTTTGTAGGAGAGTATGATATATGTATAATAATCTAACGGAGACTTCAGCTCCTGAGGAATTTCCAGGGACCTGTTCCGGTTCCTATCCTGCAAATGGTGAAGTAGAAAACAGACAGATTATTGCCTTATGCTTCTAAGTGCTTTATTTGGAGTACATTAACAATTAACCATACCTCCAGAAGCCTGCAAAAGCTCTTAGGCTCATATAGATTGTCAGAGCGACCCAAATTCCGACAAATTTATAACTTGATGAAAGAATGAACAAGAATACAATGCTGAATAAAGCCACTATAACCTGAACATAAATATCATCTTTATTGTAAATATTTACTAATTAATGAAAAAGGAAAATATATACATTGACATTATCTTCAGATCATAATCAAGGAAGATATCTCTGGTCATAAGGATGTTTTTCCACTTGCATTAGGATTTTGGAGGTCTTGAGGGGAGGGAGAGGGTGGATTTTGATGTAAGCATCGACTGGCGGAGACAGTTTTAACCAAAGTGCTATTGAGGTAACATTCCAAAACTGCGATGTCTACCACAATTTAGTTAAAGTTTTATATTGATTGCTCTTTGTTAAAAGCTTTTGCACCACTTGAGGATAACATGTTTGCTCTGTGTTTTAAAGAAATTCGAAAGTTGGAACTTGGTTCTAAAGCTTGTTTTCTAAGGTTATAGGGAGGATTTTCAGTCTGGATTGAGCTAATGTGTTCAACGGGAATGTGGTGGCACGGTTAGGTGCACAAGGTGTTGTACAGTGATTTTGGACAACTCCGGAGCAGTCGTTAGCATGTTCGAGGACGAACGTATATTTAAGTGGGGGAGAATGTAACGATCCGACCGGTAGTTTTGAGCTCTAGGAAATTGTTCGGCAGCTTGAGGCCTTGAGTAGCTTCACTTTAGGTATTATGACTTGTACGTGTGGTCAGAATTGAATTTTGGGAAGTTCGGAGTTGAATTGGGAAGCAAATTCTAATTTCTGAAGTTTTGAATTGGAAGAATTGACTAAGAAATGACTTTTGAGTAAACGTCCTCGGAATCGGGATTTGAGGTTTCAATAGGTTCGTATGACAATTTCGGACTTGGGCGTATGTTTGGGTCGAATATCGGATCACCCGAGAGCATTTCGACGCTTATTTTGGAAGGATGGTATTTTTAAAAAGTTTAAGAAATTCTTAAGTTTGACTTGAAGTGGATTTTGATGTTATCGGTGTCCGTTTGGGATTCCGAACCTCAGAATAGTTCTGTATGATGATTTTGGTCTTAGGAGCGTGTCCGGACGTTGATTTGGAGGTGTGTAGGTCATTTCAGCGTCAATTGGTGAAAGTTGAAAATTTGATAATTTTTGGGAAGTTTGACCGGGAGTGAACTTTTTGATATCGGGGTCGGATTCCGATTTCAGAAGTGGGAGTAGGTCCGTATTGTGATTTATGACTTGTGCGTAAAATTTGGCATCATTCCGGAATATTTTGGTATAGTTCAGATGAGTTCGTCAAAGTTTGAAAGTTTGGTAGTTTAAAGAAGGATTCGATCGTTGATTCGTAGTTTCGATATTGTTTGGTGTGATTTGAAGGCTCGACTAAGTCCGTATCGTATTTTAGGAATTGTTGGTAGGTTTGATTGAGGTCCCGGGGGCCTCGGGTGGATCTCGGATGATTAACGGATCAAGTTTGGACTTTGAAGAAATGCTAAAGCAGTTGTCTTCTTGTGTAACTGCACCTGCTAGGTTTTGGCCGCAGGTGCGTAGCCGCAGAAGCGGCCAAGAGGGACGCAGATGCAGATTTTTGTTGGGCAGTGCTGAGACCGCGGATGCGGTAATCTCGTCGCAGAAGCGGGACCGCACCTGCAGAGTGGGTAGCGCAAAAGCGTGGGCGCAGATGCGCATGAGGGACGCAGATGCGGCCCGCAACCTTGGCTTGGTTTCTCGCAGGCATGAGACTTGGAGCCGCATAACCGAATATCGCAGAAGCGACCTTCTCGCCACAAAAGCATAATTAGTGTTGGGTAGTGAGGCTTCTTTAAAACGGGGGTTTGACCCATTTTCATCTCATTTTGTCCATGAGAGTCGATTTTGGAGCACTTTTGGAGTGCCATCTTCATCAACTATAATGAGGTAAGTGATTTCTTCCCATTGTGAGTTAAATACATGGTTTTTATATGGATTCAAACATGAAATTTGGTAGAAATTGTGAGATTTTGAAGAAAAACCTAGAAATTGATATTTTTGGAATTTAACCACGAAATTGGACATGAAATTTGGAATAAATTATATATTTGAGTTCGTTGTGTTATGGGTAAAGTTTATCTTCGAAAATGTTTTGAACACGGGCACGTGGGCCCGAGGATTGATCTTATAGACTTTTCAAGCGGAGTTGAGAATTTGTTTAAATTGATTAATTATGGGTATTAGAGTAACTTTTGATTGGTTTGCACATTTTTTGAATAGTTTTGGATTGACAGGCTTTGGTTTGAGGTATTGGAGGAGCGTTGGGGCCGGTTATGGAACTTCAGAGCGTGGTGAGTCTCCTGTCTAACGCTGCGAGGGGGAAACGACCCCTAAGTGATGTATTTGTTATGTGTTACTTGTTGAAGGGGCTACGTACGCACTAGGTGACGAGAGTCCGTGCGTAGCTAGATTCATGTTATGTCCGGGTAGACTTAGGTTCCCGCCATGCTATAATTGTACTATTTGAGTTGTCTCTTGATTTATAAATTCCCTTATTTTATATTATGACTTGAGACTAAACTTGCATAGAGTGATAGGCTTGCTATTATAAAGATTTGACGGGCTTCATGATAAGCCGAGGATTTAATTGTACTGTCCTACGAGATTCTCCCGCGTTATGCGTTCTCATCAAAATGTTCCCTTATAAATCTATAACTCACATGACTATTCGTGAGTAGGGTCGAGGACCCGTCAAAGCTTCTTATTCTAATGGGATCGGGCTGTTCGCCTCGACAGGATAGATATATCTATGGTTCGTGTCGTTTGACCCTCGGCAGTGCACACACTATGATGGATCGGGTCTTACGCCACTGTGGAATTTATGTACCACACTCTAATGGGAGCGGGCCATTCGCCTCGGCAATAAAATAGATGCATCTATGGTTTGATAATATTATGATAGATCAGGTTGTACTCCTATAAAATACTCTTATGAAATTGTGCGTAATAATTAGCAAGAAGCCAGCATATCTGTGAGTTTGTTCCTGATTGAACTGTGACAACCTATCTCGTAAGGTCCAGTATATATGTATTCCGATTGAGGAGGTAGCCACTAGCTGAGAGTCTGATTTATTGCTGAGAGGAGGATTGTACCGCGTGTTATACTTGCTACTTCATTTATCTTCTCTGATTCACATCTGCTTACTTCTACTGTATCTGTCTTATTGGACCACTAGTAAGTGTCGATGTCGACCCCTTATCACTACTTCTCTGGGGTTAGGCTAGATACTTACTGGGTACGCGTTGATTTACGTACTCATACTACACATGCTGCATTTGTTTTGCAGGTATACATATGTATGGTGGTCTTTGGGCGCAGAGAAGCGACCCTTTTCGGGAACTTTACCGTGAGCTGCATCTCATGTTACGATCTGTAGCCTGCAAAGTCTCCATTAGAGTTATTTATATTTTCCTGTCTAACTTGTATTTCAGGCAGATATTGTATTTTATTATATTTTTTAGTTGATGCTCATGTACTTGTGACATCGGGTTTTAGGGGTTCCCACGAGTTGTTCACTATTGTGGTTCGTGTAAATATTTGTATTCATTCTGTAAATTCTATTTTATACTGTTCAATTAAGGAAAATTATGATTTCAAGATATCTATATGAGTAATTAATTTGGTAAATCACCATTGGATTGCCTGACGGCGGTGTTAGGTACCATTGTGACCTATAGTAGATTTTGGGTCGTGACAATATCTCTGGTTATAAGGATGTTTTTCCACTTGCATTAGGATTTTGGAGGTCTTGAAGGGAGGGAGGGTGGATTTTGATGTAAGCATAGACTGGCGGAGATAGTTTTAACCAAAGTGTTATTGAGGTAACATTCCAAAACTGCGATAAAGAGGCAGCCCGGTGCACTAAACTCCCGCTACGTGTGGGGTCCGGAGAAGGATCGGAGCACAAAGGTTTATTGTACTTCTCTTCAAAGTCTTTGGTTGTATTAAGCCTTCTGGGGATAATGGTGCTCACCGTAGGAGGAGCAACATCATCAGTGTTTTCCTTGTTCTTTGAAGAGTTGGGGTTCTTAGAAGAGGAGGCCATAATTAGCAGAAGAAAGTAAGAGTTTCTACGAAGAAGAAGGTTAAAGAGAGTTGAAAACAAGTGAGTTGAATAAGAAAAGTTGAGAGAGTTTGAAAAATTGTAAAGAGTAAAAGGAGAAGAATGAAGCGTATAAGTAAAGGAATAGGCGGCTAAAATCGTAGTCATGATTAACTCGAGAACCGATGAGAGTATTTCTGAATTGTGGGATGACGCGTGTTTGGGGCATTAAATACGGAAGGACGTGCGTCTAATCAAGCGTCAAAAACCTTTTTTTGGGGGGGAGGGGGGATCAGAGAATTTCCCTCTAAGAAAGGTATCTTCACCAACTTCCCGGTGACACAAGGATGTGCCACCGGAAAGCAGGGGGGCTATCTTTATAGGGCAAAATCTGTTCATATTAATTACTTGCATAATAGAGCGACACGTGGAGCCGGAGACAAATGAAAAGCGAGACAGGTGGAAGTCAAGTCCGGGGGCAGCAATCTCGTTTGTTCTCGAAGGGAATGTTGCTCATAAAAACAAATAAATGTCTGTTACCCGATAGCATTCAATGGAGAATATTCTACAGTATTAAATACATAATCCGTTATAGAGAATATGACATTCATAGCCTGCTGTTACGCAATCTTCAATGGCCCCCATAATTGTCATTTAACAGAGGCTTGATCTTAGGACCTAGTTCCCTAGGTGCACTATAAATAGTGAGTTCAACAGCCATTAGAGGGACACAAATTTTCTGACAAACTTAGGCTATATACTATTCAAAAACTCAATAACATTTTATTTCTTGCTTATTAATATTGCTATTACTGCATTCGGGAGAAAAGCTCCCGGAACCAAGTTATATGTTGTCTTATCTCGATTTCAACGCTAAGTCGCATTTTTATTTTGATTTATTTATCATTTTGGTAACAAATCGATTCGCTTGTCTATAAACCACATAAATTCAACTGTACCGTTTTACGGGTAAACAGAAAGAGATAAGAGAAACAGACACTCTATCCATAGCATCCGTCCATAGCATCCGCGGCAGATCCAACAATAGGTTCGTAGATTCAGCACTAACCAGTATTTCGGGCAAAAATACAAGTGTAAATACAGTTAGATACATATTTCATACCCCACTGTCTCGACCCAAAATCTCTACATTTTTTATTCGGCCCCACAATGCACTAAACTATTGGAGTATTTAATACTGCTACTTTCTTTACAATACAACAATGGTAAAAATTACTTCAGCGATACTCTCCTAAGATTGCTTTCTCCTTGAAAGGACTTCAGAGCAGTTGCTTCAGTTATGTACAATATGCTTTGTAGGAGAGTACGATATATGTATAATAATCTAACGGAGACTTCAGCTCCTGAGGAATTTCCAGGGACCTGTTCCGGTTCCTATCCTGCAAATGGTGAAGTAGAAAACAGACAGATTATTGCCTTATGCTTCTAAGTGCTTTATTTGGAGTACATTAACAATTAACCATACCTCCAGAAGCCTGCAAAAGCTCTTAGGCTCATATAGATGGTCAGAGCGACCCAAATTCCGACGAATTTATAACTTGATGAAAGAATGAACAAGAATACAATGCTGAATAAAGCCACTGTAACCTGAACATAAATATCATATTTATTGTAAATATTTACTAATTAATGAAAAAGGAAAATATATACATTGACATTGTCTTCAGATCATAATCAAGGAAGATATCTCTGGTCATAAGGATGTTTTTCCACTTGCATTAGGATTTTGGAGGTCTTGAGGGGAGGGAGAGGGTGGATTTTGATGTAAGCATCGACTGGCGGAGACAGTTTTAACCAAAGTGCTATTGAGGTAACATTCCAAAACTGCGATAAAGGGGCAGCCCGGTGCACTAAGCTCCCGCTACGCGTGAGGTCCGGGGAAGGGCCGGACCACAAAGGTCTATTGTACGCAGCCTTACCCAGCACTTTTGCAAGAGGCTTTTCACGGCTCGAACCCATGACCGGCACATGGCAGCAACTTTACCAGTTACGCCAAGGCTCCCCTTCATTCCAAAACTGCGATCTTTACCATAATATAGTTACAGCTTTATAGTGATTGTTCTTTATTAAAAACATTTGCACCACTTGAGGAGAACATGTTTGCTTTGCGTTGTCGATAGCAGAAAAAAGGAATGCCATGTGAGCTAATTACCATCGAGTAGGCAGAATATGCAAAGTCAGATGCGCCAAAGTTTACACCGTCAAAGACAAAGGCCAGGGCATTGATTGGTTGAGTTGCTGCGACAAACTGAAATAAATAAGTTGTGAGTTCCAAATACATATCTTATTTGAAAAGGTAGTTAAAGTGTACTGACAAGCATATTAGGATATGGCGAATACCGGTATGCCAATGCCAATTAGGTGGATGACATTGATGTCATTTGTAAATAATCTAGCTCCAAAGTGTAAACCAACTCCAAGGATGAGAGCTAGCACCAATCCTAAAACTAATCCCAACTGCAATTTTCAAGAATTCTAAGGTCAAAAATAGTTACATTACTGAAATCAAGGATATGTTCAAATCTACTACGGAACAACCTAATTACCTGTAATACTCTTGATGCTGTAGCAGTAGCTCTACTGAAGTCCTTCTGAGCAAACACACTTGCTAGTATCGCCTGATATGATAAAGAAAGGTCAAAATTCCGAATTTTGATACATTTTCAATATGCTGATGCTTTTACAGGCTAGAAGAATAAAATAATAGTTATCGGCTTATCGCTACAAACTGCGTCAATATATGAATCAAGAAATATCTCTCAGATAACCTTTATTCATCTGTCAATTACATTCTTTCTGCAGAAAAGATTAACATTAGAAATCTACGTTTGAGGCTAGTAGTACTAATTACTGATTCACATTTGGGCTTCGAAAGTGAATAACTTGCTGCGTTATAGCGAATAACAATGTAAGGTGCTAACTCGCTTCGAGAAATGACACTCTAGTAGCGAAAGCCTTGTTGATGTTGCACATAGTGACAGGTTATTTTGAGAGGGAATAATTGCGATCTTTCTTCAGTACATCAGGAATTCAAGGACAATACGGTAGTAAAATTGTAGGATAGACATTCTTCCACTTTATTACTTAAGCATTTGGAATAGATCTTTTTGTAGCACCTGGTTGTTTTATTATTTGAGACAGTTGATAGAAACTGGCTTTTAGCAAATGAAAGGAAGATCTATATCACCTGACCCGCAACAGCCAACCCATCAGCTAAAAGAGATGTAGCCAACCAAACCTGCAAGCAGACCTGAAATGCAGCCATTTCGGTTGGTCCTAACCTTGCGGCCAATGATGCAGCTAATGTTACGCAGAACGTAACTGCTATTACCCTCAATAACAATAGAAATCCTGAAATTCCAGAAGAGAAAAATAGAAAAAATATAGAGAAGTTAATCCACTAATTCATCTTTATACTTGAGCATTAAAAAATTATACTATTTAGTAGAAGATTGAAAAGCAGAACGAAATCTGGTCACTAAAGAATTTCAACATCTCGGGGAGAAAAACATAGTAGAAAGTTCAAAACTTGAGATATCTCAGATTAACTTCATGTTTGTTTCACAGAGGTAATGTTTCCTTTGATGATTTGTGCTGACTATGTATCAGAAAGCAAATAGGTTACAGTTACTAAAATAAAAGAAAGACAATGCATTTGTCAATAATCCTAAAAAGCTGTCAATACTCACTTCAACTTCATATTGCAAATGCCAAAGCAACAAAATGTTATTTACGGAGGAACACGAATGTGGTGATATGTAATATAAAAAGCGATCAAATTTCTTGTTACAGAGGGTCTGCAGCTTGAAATCATTAATTTTTATGAACCAAAAATTTCTAGTTCAGATAACTGCAAAATCATGTAAAAATAATCAGAAAACAGATGAGCTGAAAAAAGGGAAACAGCCTACCTATCACGATACAAAAATATTATTTAAGAATTTCTTAAGCCTCATTATAACAAAAGTGCAGAACATTTTTTGTTGTATATCTGTCTGTAGTACAGATATACAACATCGGAGAGAAGCTCACCATTTGTAAGAAATCGAGCAAATTGCAGATACTTTAGACTAGGAGGTAAAAGATCAACTTGTTCCATCAATCTCCAAAAAAGTATTACTGAAATTAGGTACCTGCACGACGAAGTCATATACGTAAGAATCTACATCTTACCGTTTACCAAAATACTTTTCTGTAAAGCAATGATATATTGGAGAACTGTTCTCTCACAATTTTTGTCTTTTGGGAGACATGATAATCTACTCACTGTGAAATTACATGAGCAATCGCAGCACCTCTGACGCCCATATGGAATACAAAAATGAATATAGGGTCCAAAATTATATTTGTCAAATCTCCAGCCACTGATGATAACACAGAAACTAAGTTAGATTTTACTTACTAAGTTTCAAACAGAAGTAAATGTTTCTTAACTGAATTTTGAACCTTATCTATCTGTGGAAGCTTGATTCAATTTCTTAGTTGCTCACCAGTTGCAAAAAGTGGAGTTTTTGTATCTTTAAATCCTCGGAAAACTCCTTGCATCGCCAATGAGAGAAGAACTGCTGGTGCACCGAGTGACCTCAATTTCAGGTACTCTTGGGCAGGTTTTAACATAGGTGATCCCTATAATATGAGAGGAATTAACGGAGGTGGATTGACCATATATTCAAAAGGTTCAACTAATCCTAGTATTTTTGACACGGATAGATATATGTGAAAGATCGCAAATATATAGTAGTACATGTTGAATGTATAATTGCAAAAGAAGAATCAATAAATAGCCGCTCACTCAACCGCTGAAAGCCGGCAGACGTATAATATATGTACAATCCATGTATAATATGTTTATAACCGTGCATAATCACAGTATAATCAATGTATACTGGCTAGGAAAACTAAACAGTGAGTTCGGCCGGCTATTTATGTAAAGATCCCATTTCAAGATGAATTTAGCGCAAAGAACCTTAAAGATACAATCGTTCAAATTTAAGTCTTGATTACTGGCAGTAAATACTGGCCAACTGTATGATCCCTTCCTCGGCCCAAGAAAACAAAAAGAAAAAGTAGACATACAATTGGAAAGGGGTAAAATTTTGCATATCATTCGACAAACATTTGTGTCTTTTGCTACTTTATTAAGAACTTTACTCACAGATTTGACTCCCATGAAGTTTAATATAGGCTTTGCTCCAGAAATTAAAAAAGCTGCTTGGATGAAGCCGAGGATGGCACCGATGATTAATGCAGACGATGCAGATGGAATGTGCCTCTTTTCCGGCTTTGGCTTCAAAACTTCAAAGGTGGTAGCTATCGTTTCGGACTTGTACATACTCCCTACAAAATCAATTGATAAAACGGAAGTGAATATCATTATCACAAAGCGGAAGGAACTTACATGTAAACTTTTCTACATAATGTGACCAAAAAAACATGTTGAACATGGATTTCCTACTTACTACTTTGAGGTATGAGCTCTTTGTTTTCACTGTTTGATTGGGACTCTGTATCCAATCCTTCGGCTTCTTGTGATTGTAGATCCTGGCTCTCAGTGTCTCGTGATTCGGGGCTTACTTTTGTGATGGTATCCTCCTCAGCAACCATAGATGTAGTGACACTAACAAGTGGGAATATTGCAATCCTCGACGCTTGATTAAAAACAGCAATCGAAACTCCCACAGCAGCAAGCTCAACAGGACCTATATCAGTAAATTTTGATGGTTATAATCTGTTACTGTAAAATGGTAAGTCTAATGAATTTTACATGATAATACCTATTTGGCCAATGAATGCTGTATCAACAAGAGATGCAATAGGATCTGCTGTTAAAGCTAGTGCAGCAGGGATGGCTATTCTTGCAATCTCTTGGCCCAGCTCATCCAATTTAAATACTGATCTGCTCATGCCACACAATGAATAAAAGAGAAATATATTACTACCAGTAACTTGTGAAGATCTAAACATATCAAAAACATCAAAAGTCTCTTAGGGATATTAAATTAGTACATATAGCACTATGTGAAAGGAATGAGCAAGTCCATAAGAAAAAGGCAGCCCGGTGCACAAAGCATCCCGCATTTATGCAGGGTCGGGAAGGGCCGCATCCCAAGGAGGTGTCATGTAGGCAGCCTACCCATCAGTAGCTGATTCCACAGCTCGAAATCTTGACCTATAGGTCACACGGAGACAACTTTACCGTCGTTCCAAGGCTCCCTTCGAATGAGGAAGTCCATAATCTAAAACAAAAATTGATCTAATAGATTTTCAAGAAAGTAATTGAGTATAACTATCGGATCACCTAAAAGATAACTACATTTAACCATCCTTAAAACTGGAACTAATAACCTTAAAAACAAACTAGATTACCTGCGACAACATGTAAAAACGTATTAAAATAGACTAATAGTGTTGTGCAACTTCTTTATAATGATGATCACAAATATGAACAAGGAAAAGACTTAGAAATACCTTGCTTCCCTAAAGAAAATGCAGAGTGGGATTTTTCCATTATCTGAATATGGAACTTCTTTCTCTGCCATACTAATAGCTAACTCAACCAAGAAAATGGTTTCCACTCCCCTCTACTGAAAATGGTAAATTCACAATATTAAATACAATTCAGATTTTCTTAAAATACATTTAATGTACATCTCTCC
>AWOL01S0042950.1:50107-55107 GCA_000715115.1 Nicotiana otophora
CCCCAACAAGACCCCCTTAACAACTTAAAACACTCATATATGATACATGTACATGTTTTTGTATTAATGGAAAAAAGTTAAGGAAGATACAACAAAGTCACAACTGGCTTCCAAGAAAGTTGAATTTGAAGTTTAATTTTCAAATCTAATTAAGACCAAACAAAGAAAGAAGTTTCACACATTTGACAAGAAAAAGTCCCAAGAAAACTCAAGTGGAAAGATATACAGAGTAAATACCAACTTACAAGAATATTTTGAGCTTGGAAAATGGAATGAAAGAGAGAGAAGCTTCAACTTTAAAGGAAAAAGAATTGTGTTAACTTTAATAAAATCTTTTCAATGTTCACTAAAAAGTACCATACTATTAAATATTAATGGACCTAAATTAAAGATGCAAATGAGAGGAAGACAACATTCCTTTAATGCAAAAGTTTCTCTTCTTTTTTTCTTTTGTTTATCAAATTGCTCGAAGACCAAAATCATGAAGTTGGCTCCGACACGTGTCTACGATGTATTTCAAGAAAGAAAACACATGTCTTGGAAGTCCTTACTAGTCACTTTCTTTAAATAGTTGACATGTTTGTCATTTTTTTTCCAGTTTTAATTTAGATGATAGTTATATCTGAATTGACACAAAATTTAAGGGGAAAAAAAGATTTTTAAAAGCTTAAAGGGACATGATATCTACATGGCTATAAAAACTTATTAGTAAAGATATAGTAAAAACATAAAAAGTTTAATATAAATTGTTTTTGAACATAAAAATATATCATTATTTTTTGAACGAACTAATAAGAAAAATATGTCAATTAAATTGAAATGGAGGGAGTATTACCTTTTGCAAAATAGAACAATCCGGGTAATATTAGTTGTCCTATAAAATTTTCTTACACCCTTTTAAGGCAGTTAAATAATTTTAGTTATAAAAATATTTTTCTAAATTATACTCTTTTTCCCACTTAAATATCTCACTTACCAAACTACTTTTGGTCCTTATAATCACAAAAGAGTATTGCCTGAATTACCTCTATCTCTTCCTTAAACGTGTACGTAACATCCTCTGATTGGAGCCACAAAGACAGAATAGAAAATAATTATAATAAAAAACCACTTTTGGTTTCTTTAAAACGTTAAATATTTTGAAATAAATTCAGTATGCTAAAGCGACTAATGTTTGAGACAAAAGAAAATAATCATATCTACTGTTGAAGCTATAAGGGTAGATTTAGAAAGTAATAAATGATTTTTAACCAAATATATTATAACAAATTTAAATTATCAAAACGACTAATATTTAAGATCGAAAGAGCACTAAAGAAAGAGATTAGTAGACGTATATGTGTGTTAGCCTTGGAAATCCATGCCCTTTTGTAACGATCCGACTTGTCGTTTTGAGAATTAGCGTCCCGTCTAGCAGCTTAAGATCTCAAAGCAGCTTCGTAATGTGTATTATGACTTGTGTGTGTAGTCGAGTTTGGTTTTCGGATGATTCGGGATCAAATTGGAAGAACAATTCTTATTTAAGAAGTTTAAAAGAAAGAGTTGACCGGAGAGTTGACTTTTGTGTAAACGACTCTGGAATGGAGTTTTGATGATGTGAGTAGCTTCGTATGGCGATTTCGGACTTAGGCGTATGTCCGGATTTGGATTTGGAAGCTCGTAGGACAATTCGGCGTATTTTTGCGAAAATTTGAAAGTTAAAGTTTTTGAAACATTCATAAATTTGACCGTAAGTTCATTGGTTGATATCGAGATCGGATTTCGATTTCGAAAATTTGAGCATCCCCATTATATCATTTAAGACTCGTGTGCAAAATTTGAAGTCATTCTGGATTGATTTGATACGTTTCGGCGTAAATTATAAAATTTGAAAAATTCATAAACTCATAATTCGATTCAAGGCGCGATTCGTAATTTCGACATTGTTTGATATAATTTGAGACCTCAAGTAGGTTTGTGTTATGTTAGGGACTTATCGGTATATTCGAACGAGGTCCTGAGTGGCTCGGGTAAGTTTCGGACGGGGTTCGAATCGATTTGAGCATTTGGAAGATTGCTGAAAAATGGGTTGCTAGTGTAATCGCTTCTGCGATGCCGTGGTCGTAGAAGCGACCTCGCAGAAGCGAGAAAATCATCGCAGAAGCGACCGAAAAGGAAGATGGGCAGAAGCTGGCGTGAGCTCGCAGAAGCGAACATTTCTGCGCACATGCGTGATCACAGAAGCGCAAATAGGATCGCAGAATCTGCTGGCTTCGCAGATGCGCAAGTTTGCATCGCACCTGCGATTGCGCAGAAACGGGAATGAGTCCGCAGGTGCGATGGAATCAGCTGGTCAGCAGAATCGCAAAAGCGATATTTTCCTTGCAAAAGTGAGCTCGCAGGCGCGCAAAAATCTGTCTGCAGAAGCGAACTGGACAGAAACATTTAAGGATCAGACTTGGTCATTTTTCCATTTTCGTTTTAGATTTTGGAGCTCGTTTTTGGGGCGATTTTGGAGGAGTCCTTCACGAGTTGGAATTGGGTAAGTGTCCTATATCCAAAAGTGATTATATTTCATGATTTCATAGTTATATTCATCAATTATTAGTGAATCAATTGGAAGAAATGAGATTTTTGCAAAATCTTTCAAAAATGATAAATGAAGATTTGGAGGTCGATTCGTTCTCGAAATTTGATAAAATTGGTATGGTTGAACTCGTATCGGAATGGATGTTCGGATTTCATAATTTTTTATCGGGTTCCGAAATGCGAACTCTGGCGTTGACTTTCGGGTTGACGTTTTAGAATAAAATTAGAAATCGGCGTATTATTATCCAGAATTATTTTCTATGAATTGTAATTATTTTATAAAAATATTTTGACTAGATTGGAGTCGTCTGAATGTCGTTTCGCGCTAGAAGGCTATTTTGGAGTATCGGCCTAACTTCGTTATGGTAAGTGTCTAGTCTAACTTTATGTAGGGGAAATCACCCCTTAGGATATGAGATGATTGTGTCATTCTGTTATGTGAAGGTCGTGTACGCGAGGTGACGAGTAGATACACGACCTATATGTGGTATTTGACCGATTTGGACCATTAGGCTCCTTTTATGTAATTAATTGTAGTTATCATTTCATAATTGTATATTTTGTCGTTAGAATTGTTCTTACATGTCTTACTTGAAATTGTTAATACATGTTCCATCTTTGTTGTCAAGTTCACCCTTATTTGTCAATTGTTGATTGTAATCACTTATTGAATTCATGTTTTATTTGCTACATACCTTAATTGTTAATTGATGCTCATAAATTGTGCCTTGGTTTATGGATTGTCATTTCCTTGCTATTTGATTTCGTGAGCTATCGTGTAGTCTTTTTCATTAGTTGTGACTTATTTGTGTAGCCTCATTATTCCTTTTGATTTTGTGGTACACCGTAGTTGGTTGTAAATTAATTGCTTAATTTGTATTGCTTGAGGAGCGGGTTGCACGTAGTAACAGAAATAAAAATGATCACTGATAAATGATAAATGAGAAATGATTATCATTGTGTGGGATCGGGTTGCACGCCGCAACAGATATGATTATTATTGTATGGGATCGGGTTGCACGCCGCAATAAATATATAGATATGAAATTATTATGATATTAAGGTTAATTCCGATTGTGATTCTCATGATGCATTTCATGCTAGGACGGTTACTGGGGTTTCTTAAATCACTTTATTGTATTTTGATCATAATTAATTAACCGTCAATATATTAAAAATGAAACAATATGGACTCCTTGTGTGAGTCATGCATCATATGTGATATGTTAAGTTGCTAAAATTTAGCAGAGGTAAATGAAATTTTTTTCAGGTTGTTTCACTTGTGTATCTTTCAAAAATAAAACTTATATCTTATTCGGAGATCTACTAATTTAAATGGTGATTATATTTTTACTCTAATTGATACCTCAACTTTCTCATCATCTTATTGTCGTATAATTTACGTGAAAAATTGTTATTACATTTTACTTTAATAAATCTCATATTTATCTCGTTAAAACTTGATTGAATGTCCTATTTTGTATAAATACAATATGTTATGGATCTCATATATTTCTAAACTAAATATTCTATTTGTACAACCTCTCCACTATTTTACCTTATTTAAATCCTAAGTTAGCTTAATGACTCATTTGATGCTTCGCTGGATTTAATTTGGGAATTTTATTTAATTATATCTAAATTATTCATTGGTCATCTTGGTCGATATTTGATACAGAAACTATACACATGGTAGCACAGAAATTTTACCGTGCAAAAGTGATTCGGAAAGATATGGGCACAAGATGCCACATGTGTAAGAATTGAAAGTTGTGAATCATGATTTGAGATTTCGAGGAGTGATACCTCGGGTAATTTATGTTGAAATCCATGCATTATAAATAATTTAATTGATTGATTTGTCATATGATTCCTTACTTGAACCCATTCATGTGTCATTTGTACTCTCAGTAAGTTATTGCTTAACTACTTGATTGTTTTCTCGTAGCCATCTGCGTTCTCATTATTGATTTGAATTGGAAATTCTTCTGTTATTGGACTTACATTGATATTCTTTTCTTGTTAGCTTTATGTAATATTTTGTACATGTTTATATGTCTGGTAGGTGTCTTGACCTTGCCTCGTCACTACTCTACCAAGGTTAGACTTGATACTTACTAGGTATCATTGTGGTGTACTCATGCTACGCTTCTGCATATTTTTGTGCAGATCCAGGTACCTCAAAGTTGTTGATATTCCTGTTATTTGATCGGGCATTTCTGTGGAGACTTAAGGTACATCTGTTGTCACGTTCGCAGGCCTCAGAATTACCTTCTGATATTTTCTTTGCACTGTTTGATTCTATTCTGGAGCAGATGTATTTAGAGAATTTCTAGTAAACTTTGTAGAGCTTTTGACTTGTACTGCCAGTTTGGGATATGTAGAAAATTTCTATTTCATATTTATTTTAGATATTTGGTTGATTTATTTAT